>JAVSCE010006190.1:0-73562 GCA_032199065.1 Smutsia gigantea
CTCCATAGATGCTGAAAAAGCATTTGACAAAATTCAGCACCCATTCCTGATTAAAACTCAACAAAATGGGTATAGACGGCAAGTACCTCAACATCATAAAGGCTATATATGACAAACCCACAGCTAACATCATACTTAATGGCGAGACGCTGAAAGCTTTTCATCTAAGATCGGGAACAAGACAAGGATGCCCACTCTCCACTGTTATTCAACATAGTACTGGAGGTCCTAGCCACAGCAATCAGACAAAACAAAGACAGACAAGGCATCCAGATTGGTAAAGAAGAAGTCAAATTGTCACTATTTGCAGATGACATGATACTGTACATAAAAAACCCTAAAGATTCCATTCCAAAACTACTAGAACTAATATCTGAATTCAGCAAAGTTGCAGGATACAAAATTAACACACAGAAATCTGTTACTTTTCTATACACTAATGATGAACTAACAGAAAGAGAAATCAGAAAAACAATTCCATTCACAATTGCATCAAAAGAATAAAATACCTAGGAATAAACCTAACGAAGGAAGTGAAAGACCTGTACTCTGAAAACTACAAGACACTCCTAAGAGAAATTAAAGAGGACACTAACAAATGGAAATGCATCCCATGCTCTTGGCTAGGAAGAACAAATATTGTCAAAATGGCTATACTACCTAAAGCAATCTACAGATTCAATGCAATCCCTATCAAACTACCAACAGCTTTCTTTAATGAACTGGAACAAATAATTCTAAAATTCATATGGAACCACAAAAGACCCCGAATAGCCAAAGCAATTCTGAGAAGGAGGAATAAAACAGGGGAAATTACGCTCCCTGACTTCAAGCTCTACTACAAAGCCACAGTAATCAAGACAATTTGGTATTGGCACAAAACAGACCCACAGACCAGTGGAACAGAATAGAAAATCCAAACATTAACCCAAACATATACAGTCAATTAATATTTGATAAAAGTGCCTTGGATATACAATGGGGAGATGACAGCCTCTTCAGCAGCTGGTGTTGGAAAAACTGGACAGCTACATGTAAGAGAATGAAACTGGACTACTGTCTAGCCCCATACACAAAGGTAAACTCAAGGTGGATCAAAGACCTGAATGTAAGTCATGAAACCATAAAACTCTTAGAAAAAAACATAGGCAAAAATCTCTTGGACATAAACATGAGCAACTTCTTCATGAACATATCTCCCCGGGCAAGGGAAACAAAAGCAAAAATGAACAAGTGGGACTATATCAAGCTGAAAAGCTTCTGTACAGCAAAGGACACCATCAGTAGAACAAAAAGACATCCTACAGTATGGGAGAATATATTCATAAAAAACGTATCTGATAAAGGGTTGACATCCAAAATATATAAAGAACTCATGCACCTTAACAAACAGAAAGCAAATAATCCAATTAAGAAATGGGCAGAGGACATGAATAGACACTTCTCCAAAGAAGAAATTCAGATGGCCAACAGGCACATGAAAAGATGCTCCACATCGCTAATCATCAGAGAAATGCAGATTAAAACCACAATGAGATATCACCTCACACCAGTGAGGATGGCCAACATCCAAAACACAAACAACAACAAATGTTGGCGAGGATGTGGAGAAAAGGGAACCCTCCTACACTGCTGGTGGGACTGCAAATTAGTTCAACCATTGTGGAAAGCAGTATGGAGGTTCCTCAAAAAACTCAAAATAGAAATACCATTTGGCCCAGGAATTCCACTCCTAGGAATTTACCCTAAGAATGCAGCAGCCCAATTTGAAAAAGACAGATGCACCCCTATGTTTATTGCAGCACTATTTACAATAGCCAAGAAATGGAAGCAACCTAAGTGTCCATCAGTAGATGAATGGATAAAGAAGATGTGGTACATATACACAATGGAATATTATTCAGCCATAAGAAGAAAACAAATCCTACCATTTGCAACAACATGGATGGAGCTAGAGGGTATTATGCTCAGTGAAATAAGCCAAGCCGAAAAAGACAAGTATCAAATGATTTCACTCATATGTGGAGTATAAGAACAAAGAAAAAAACTGAAGGAACAAAACTGCAGCAGACTCACAGAACCCAAGAACGGACTAATAGTTACCAAAGGGAAAGGGACTGGGGAAAATGGGCGGGAAGGGAGGGATACAGAGGGAAAAAGGGGCATTACGATTAGCAGATGTAATGTTGGGGGGGCACGGGGAGGGCAGTACAACTCAGAGAATACAAGTAGTGATTCTATAGCATCTCACTACGCTGATGGACAGTGACTGTAATGGGGTTGGTGGGGGGGACCTGATGAAGGGGTAGTTTAATAATCGTAATATTGCACATGTAATTGTAAATTAATGATAATAAAATAAATTATATTAAAAAAATAAATAAATAAATAAAAGAGATATACTAAGGAAAAAAAAAAGCAGATTGGATATGGTGGAGGAGACGATAAATGAAATATAAACTAGACAAGAGGAACACAGAGAAGCTGAGGCACAGAGAGAAAAAGAATCTCTTTGAATGAAAGAATATTGAGAGAACTGTGTGACCAACCCAAATGGAACAATATTCGCATAATAGGGGTACAAGAAGAGAGAGAGAAAAAGGGATAGAAAGTGTCTTTGAAGATGTGATTGCTGAAAACTTCCCCAATCTGGGGAAGGAGATAGTCTCTCAGGCCAAGGAGATGCACAGATCTTCCAACACAAGGGACCCAAGGAAGACAACACCAAGACATATAGTAATTAAAATGACAAAGACCAAGGATAAGGACAGAGTATTAAAAGCAGCCAGAGATAGAAATAAGATCACATACAAAGGCAAGCCCATCAGGCTATCATCAGACTTCTCACCAGAAACCTTACAGGCCAGAAGGGAGTGGCATGATGTATTTAATGCACTGAAGCAGAAGGGCCTTGAACCAAGAATCCTGTATCTGGCAAGATTATCATTTAAATTTGAAGGAGGGATTAAACAATTCCCAGATAAGCAAAAGCTGAAAGAATTTACCTCTCACAAACCATCTCTACTGTGTATTTTGGAGGGACTGCTATAGATGGAAGTGTGCCTAAGGTTTAATAGCTGTCACTAGAGGTAATAAAACCACAGTAAAAAAAGTAGAACAGCTAATTTCTAAGCAAATACAAAAATTAAAATAACTATCTCCAAAGTCAAACAAGGGATAGACAAAGTGTACTGAATATGATACCTCGTATATAAAGAATGGAGGAGGAAGAAAAAGGAGGAAGAAAGAAAAAGAATCTTTAGATTGTGTTTGTAATAGCATATTAAGTGAGTTAAGTCAACTCTTGGATAGTAAGGAAGTTAACCTTGAAACTTTGGTAACCACAAATCTAAAGCCTGCAATGGCAATAAGTACATACCTATCGATAATCACCCTAAATGTAAATGGACTGAATTTACCAATCAAAAGACATAGAGTCACTGAATGGATAAAAAATAAGACCCATCTATATGCTGCCTACAGGAGACTCACTTTAAACCCAAAGACATACACAGATTGAAAGTAAAGGGATGGAAAAAGATATTTCATGCAACTAATAGGGAGAAAAAAGCAGGAGTTGCAGTACTTGTATCAGACAAAATAGACTTCAAAACAAAGAAAGTCACAAAACACAAAGAAGGACATTACATAATGATAAAAGGGTCATTCCAACAAGAAGATATAACCATTATAAATATATCTATGTGCCCAACACAGGAGTACCTATATATGTGAAAGAAATACTAACAGAATTAAAAGGAGCAATGCATTCATTCTAGGAGACTTGAACACTCCACTCACTCTGAAGGACAGATTAACTAGACAGAAAAGAAGTAAGGAGACAGAGGCACTGAACAACACAATAGAACAGATGGACCTAAAAGACATCTACAGAACTCTACACCCAAAAGCAGCAGAATACACATTCTTCTCAAGTGCACATGGAACATTTTCAAGAATAGATCATATACTAGGCCATAAAAAGAGTCTCGGTAAATACAAAGGACTGAAATTGTACCAACCAGTTTCTCAGACCACAAAGGTATGAAATTAGCAATAAATGATGCAAAGAAAATGAAAAATCGCACAAATACATGGAGGTTTCACAACATTCTCCTAAATAACCAGTGGATCAATGACCAAATAAAAACAGAGATCAAGCAATATATGGAGACAAATGACAACAATAATTCAACATTGCAAATCCTGTCTCACCTGGGGAAATGACAGCCTCTTTAACAGCTGATGCAGCGAAGGCTGTGTTAAGAGGAAAATATATTGCAATACAGGCTTTCCTCAGGAATGAAGAACAATCCCATATGAGTATCTAAACTCATAATTAATGAAACTAGAAAAAGAACAAATGAGGCCCAAAGTCACTAGAAGGAGGGAAATAATAAAGATTAGAGCAGAAATAAATAAAATTGAGAAGAATAAAGCAATAGAAAGAATCAATGAAAGCAAGAGCTGGTTCTTCAAGAAAATAAACAAAATAGATAAATCCCTAGGCAGACTTATCAAGAAAAAAAGAGTGTATATTCACATAAACAGAATCAGAAAAGAGAAAGGAAAAATCACAACGGACACCACAGAAATACAAAGAATTATTAGAGAATACTATGAAAAATTATATGCTAACAAACTGGATAACGTACAAGAAATGGACAACTTTCTAGAACCTTCCAAGGCTGACCCAGAAAGAAACAGAAAATCTGAACAGGCCAATTACCAGCAACGAAATTGAACTGGTAATCAAAAACCTACCTAAGAACAAAATACCTGGACCAGATGGCTTCACCACTGAATTTTATTGAACATTTAGTGAAGACCTAATACCCATCCTCCTTAAAGTTTTCCAAGGAGTAGAAGAAGAGGGAATACTTCCAAATTCATTCTATTAGACAAGCATTGCTCTAATACCAAAACAAGGCTAAAACACCACAAAAAAAGAAAACTACAGACCAATATCCCTGATGAACATAGATGCAAAAATACTCAACAAAATACTAGCAAACTGAATTCAAAAATACATCAAAAGGATCATCCATCATGATCAAGTAGGATTTGTTCCAGGGATCAAGGATGGTACAATATTCGAAATTCCATTGACATCATCCATCACATCAACAAAAAGAGGGACAAAAACCACATGACCATCTCCACAGATGCTGAAAAAGCATTTGACAAAATTCAACATCCATTCGTGATAAAAACTCTCAACAAAATGGGTAAAGAGGGCAAGTACTCAATATAATAAAGGCCATATATGACAAACCCACAGACAACATTATACTTAACAGCGAGAAGCTGAAAGCTTTTCCTTTAAGATCAGAAACAAGACAAGGATGCCCACTCTCTCCACTTCTATTCGACATAGTACTGGAGGTCCTAGCCATGGCAATCAGACAACACAAAGAAATAAAAGGCATCCAGATTGGCAAGGAAGAAATCAAACTGTCCCTGTTTGCAGATGACATGATATAGTACATAAAAAACCCTAAAGAATCCACTCCAAAACTACTAGATCTCATATCTGAATTCAGCAAAGTTGCAAGATACAAAATTAATACGCAGAAATCTGTTGCATTCCTATACACTAACGATGATCTAGCAGAGAGAGAAATCAGGAAAACAATTCCATTCACAGTTGCATCAAAAAGAATAAAATACCTAGGAATAAACCTAACCGAGGAAGTGAAAGACCTATACTCTGAAAACTACAAGACACTCATGAGAGAAATTAAAGAAGATAACCAATAAATGGAAACACATCCCGTGCTCATGGATAGGAAGAATTAATATTGTCAAAATGGCCATCCTGCCTAAAGCAATATACAGATTAAATGCAATTCCTATCAAAATACCAACAGCATTCTTCAACGAACTAGAGAAAATCATTCTAAAATTCACATGGAACCAAAAAAGACCCTGAATAGCCAAAGTGATCCTGAGAAGGAAGAATAAAGCTGGGGAATTATGCTCCCTAACTTCAAGCTCTACTGCAAAGCCACAGTAATCAAGACAATTTGGTACTGGCACAAGAACAGACCCATAGGCCAATGGAACAGACTGGAGAGCCCTGATACAAACCTAACTATACATGGTCAATTGATATATGATAAAGGAGTCATGGACATACAATGGGGAAATGACAGCCTCTTTAACAGCTGGTGTTGGCAAAACTGGACACCTACATGCAAGAGAATGAAACTGGATTATTGTTTAACCCCATTCACAAAAGTAAATTCGAAATGGATCAAGGACCTGAATGTAAGTCATGAAATGATAAAACTCTTAGAAGACAACACAGGCAAGAATCTCCTTAATATAAGCATGAGCAATTTCTTCCTGAACGCATCTCCTCGAGCAAGGGAAACAAAAGCAAAAATGAACTCATGGGACTACATCAAACTAAAAAGTTTCTGTCCAGCAAAGGACACCATCAACAGAACAAAAAGCCATCCTACAGTATGGGAGAATATATTTGTAAATGACGTATCTGACAAGGGGTTAACATCCAAAATATATAAAGAACTTACAAGCCTCAACACCCAAAAAGCAAATAACCCAATTAAAAAATGGGCAGAGGATATGAGGAGACAGTTCTCCAAAGAAGAAATTCAGATGGCCAACAGACACATGAAAAGATGCTCCATATCACTAATCATCAGGGAAATGCAAATTAAAACCACAATGAGATATCACCTCACACCAGTAAGGATGGTCGGCATTGAAAAGACTAAGAACAACAAATGGTGGCGAGAGTGTGGAGAAAGGGCAACACTCCTACACTGTTGGTGGGAATGTAAGCTAGTTCAACCATTATGGAAAGCAATATGGAGTGTCCTCAAAAAACGAAAAATAGAAATACCATTTGTCCTAGGAATCCCACTCCTTAGAGTTTACAAGAATACACCTTCAGATTCAAGAGGACATATGCACCCCTCTGTTTATTGCAGCACTTTTTACAATAGCCAAGATATGGAAGCAACTTAAGTGTACATCAGTAGATGAATGGATGAAGAAGAGGTGGTACATATACACTATGGAATACTATTCAGCCATAAGAAAGAAACAAATCCTACCATTTGCAACAACATGGATGGAGTTTGAGGATATTACGCTCAGTGAAATAAGCCAGGCGGAGAAAGGCAAGTGCCAAATGATTTCCTTCATTTGTGGAGTATAACAATGAAGCAAAACTGAACAAAATAGCAACAGACTCAGGGACTCCAAGAAGGAACTAGTGGTTACCAAAGGGGAGGGGTGTGGGAGGGTGGGTGGGGACGGTGGGAAAAGGGGATTGAGAGGTATTCTGTTTAGTACACATGGTGTGGGGTATCACGGGGAAAACAGCGTAGCACAGAGAAGGCAAATAGTGAATCTGTGGCATCTTACTACACTGATGGACAGTGACTGCCTTGGGGTATGGGTGGGGACTTGATAATATGGGTAAATGTAGTAACCACAGTGTTTTTTCATGTGAAACTTTCATAAAAGTGTATATCAATAATACCTTAATAAAAAAATTAATATATAAAGAAATTATTCCTATCTTTGATTTAAAATTTTGTTTTAGTCTAGTTTTTAAATTTTTATTTTCTTTTCCTTTAATTTTTAATCTTTATCCTTTTAATTTACATGAATATTTTAACCATTCATTTTCAGTTTCTTCTTTTTAAAATTACCATTTTTCACCTTTATCCTCTCCCTTGAAACTCCATTTCAATTTCATCTACTTTTATACAAACTTAATCTATATACTTTGTGAAGAAGCATGTTCTGACCGCAGGAGGAAAAGCTAGCAAATCTGAAAGGTGCCTGTATTATCTGCTGCTGCATGATAAACAGCTCTGAATTTGATGGCTTACAACAATAGTCGTGTATTATTTCTCATGGTTTCTGGGGGTCAGGAATTCCTACAGGGCCCCACAAGGCATTTTGTCTGGGGTCTCAGCTGAGGATTTAAAGGTTGGCACCTGGAATCATCTGAAGGCTTGTTCCCTCATAAGCCTGGCATTTCATTCGGCTATCAGCTGAGACCTGAGCTAGGCTGTTGGCCAAGACACACACGCACACAGCCTCACCACGTGGCCAGGGCTTCTGCGCAACATGGTGGTTGGGTTCTAAAAGTGAGCAAGCTGAGAGAGAGAGGAAAAGAGTGAGGTAGTAGTCCCTAATTAAAACCTCGACTTGAAAGTCACACAGCACCACTTCTGTCCAGGCAGTTGCAAACAAACATCTAGTTTTAATGGAGAGAGAATATTGTCAATGTCATATTCTATGAAGAGCATACAGGATGGAATATACATTGATGAAGCCATCTGTAGAAAACACAACTTGCTAGAGTGCCAGACGCACCGGAAACAATCCTTCAAGTTCCCTCTAAATGAACCTTCACGTCTTCCAAGTTTGGCTATAAAAATAAATAAATGCATGAGTGAATGATTGAGTGAGTGTCTTCACTTGGTTAACTTAGAATGATTTGGGACATTTCTCTGCCCTCAGTTTTGTTCATTGAAGACTGCTTCCCCCAGATATTGTCAACCACTCACTCCCAGATACTGTCAGCTACTCACGTGTTTACAAATATTTTAGAGTGCCTGCCATGTGCCAGTGTTAGGGTCTGGGGAAACAGAGGTAACGTTACAGAATTCTTGTCCTTAGTGAGTGACAGTTTTATGGGCAACACCAAGAGTAACGAGAAATTATAATGTGTTTTGTATGAGAAAAATGGTAAGTATATGTTCTATGGGAGTATATAGGATAGAATCACTTCGTAGGCCTGGGAACTGGGAACAATTCCCCAAGGGAAGTGACATCTGCCCTAGAAAGGATGGATAAATAAGAGTCAGCTAGGAAGCATTCATGATGGAGAAAGGGGAGGGGACCAAATTATTCAAAACTTGAGGGGAGAGCAGGTTCATGGTTTCACAAGCAGGAGAAAGTAAGGCATAGTCATAAAAGAGTAAATAGTTCATTGCAGCTAGAACCCTTGTTTTGAATACAGGCAAGAAACTAGTAGAGGCTGAATTGTTAAGTGTGTGTGAGCTAGACTGAGAAAGGTACTGCAAGTCCCATTAAGGAGACTGGCTGTACCCCATCAATCAGACCTATTCATCTCGAGTTGCTCTGCCCAAGGCCTCCGATGTCCTGTGGAAAGCAGCTGGAGCTGCACTACCCAGCACAGACTCCAGAACGCCTACTCTACCTTGTGCTCTACCCTTACGTACCACATAAGTATATGTGCCAGGTGTATGCCTTTAGTATACTTACCCTGTGCCTGGGGTATCCTATTGCACATAAGAATGCAATCAATATTTGTTGAATGAATACATGTCTTGTACCTTATCTTTGGCCTATGGCTTCATACTTGGACAACCCCCACCCTGATGACTGGTTTTAAATGAAACACCACTAGACAGAATTGAGGTCAGCTTCCACCTTCCATGCTGCCTGTGACACATGCTCAGCTCCACAGACTGCGGCCTGCAAACCAGACCTGCGTTCCCAGACTTCCTAAGCCATTGCTCCAAGCTGGACTAGCAGCCAGACCTACGGCTCCTCTGAAAGTTCTGCCAAGCAGTTTTAAAGAGAATATCCATTTGAAAATTCATAGTCTCCAACATGTTAGAGATTTATTGGAAATCATGACCATAGCTCTTGGAGTTGGTTATACCCAGGGAACAATAGGGCTTCCACAAATAGCACTGGTCTCCCTTGAGAAAGAACCAAGAGGTGCTGAGCCTCTTGGTGTAGATGCTTACAAGATGCCACAGTAGAAGGGTTACGGCCATATAGCTGGACTTAACTGCAGCTGCTTGGACTGAAAAGATTCATCTGTAATTTGGTTCATCTACCTATCTCCTTTATCATTATTCAAAAATAGTATGGATCCCTAATCACTACTACACAGTTCTCTTTTCCTGTTTCATTCACAAAGCTGCCTGAAACTAGAGCATTCCATAACAGCAAGGAATCTCAAATTTCGGTTTCCTTGGGCAACTTACGCAGTGATTCATCGAGACCATGGATCTCCAAGCAGGGCTCTCCAACATATCGATTGGTTAGATATTGATGTCCTGAGCTCAGGCTGTTAAAACTGGCAAAAGGAGAAAACATATATTTATTTTAGGAATATGGTAAATCACACTGTGGCAATTAAGATTCTCATTTTTACCTGAGTAATTCCTTTCTGGAAGCAGTGTAAAGCAAGGCCACCTGCTCCAGAGCGTGTTGAGTCCTTGCCTCTGTATGCCTGGGCTTGGTTGTGCTCTCTCCTATAAGTGACCTTAACTAACATGTTTAAGCTGGATAAAACATCTGCTGATGGTTAACAAGGTAGATTTCCACTATATCTTATCAACATAACAAATCAGTGATAGGAGCAAAGCATGTTTTGGGAGTCACTGTTAATATCTCCATGCTAGATAAATCTTGGACTTGCTAGGAACATCTTCAGACTTGTTCAAGGATACTCTGAATGGCACTTGCTCTATGACTTACCACTATTAATTCTGGGGATCTGATGGTGCTTGAGATAACCCCTAAGAGGCAGGCTTGTTCAGCTAGAGCCACAGACTTTCCCCAAGCTGCCTGTCGGCTTCAGCCTGGGCCTTGGCCTCGGTTTTCAGAGGCTGAGGAGCAAAATCTATATTTCAATAGCATTCTGGCATCACTAAACTTGGTGCTAATCAATTTTCTTGAGAATGTTTCCTTATCATCATAAGTACTCAGCCTAACATCGAATAATTTCTTGTTTGTGCTCTTTATAACCATCATTATATCTGAATCAAAGATGATTTTCATGAATGTTGTAAATAATTTTGAAGATTTTCCTGCTTTTAAAATCTTCAGGTGTCACAGTCAACCTTCTGGTTTAATTTTCTATCACAAATATGAAGAAAGGATTTCTTTCTTGAAAGACTTAAATCCCACTTGGAATTAAATAGATAAAAATTAAATGGCGTTCCTACCAGTCATTTTGTTTACATTTATGAATGCTAATGCACCAACCAATTTTACAAAGTTTAGAATTATATCACTCACTCCTTATTATTCTGTCTTGCACTATTTAAATTTCTATAAATATATCGCTAAACATAAACACTATTCTTCCTAAGTTACCAAGTTAAAACATTCTTAATATTTTAGTAACTGCCAATCTGTTTCCCTACTCAATTATTTACAAGTTTTCATCACTGTTTTTAAATAAAATTAACAACTTTGTTAATCATCTTTTATTACTGCACACTTGGCTTCCAACATCTAATAGAATTTCAACATGAAAAGCACATAGATATTATTTTGCTCCAAGATTTATCTAGCATGGAGATATTAACAGTGACTCCCAAAACATGCTTTGCTCCTATCACTGATTTGTTATGTTGATAAGATACAGTGGAAATCTACCTTGTTAAAGGTACAAATGCCAGGATGCTAGAAATGAAGTAAACCTTCAGCTATTTTGCCTTCTTCAAGCTAAGGTGGAGGTCCAAGAGTATATATGGGCCAAACACAGTGGCCCAAGGTGCCCTTTACTGCACTTTGAAGTTTTGATGGAAATCCTTGAATTTCTTAGCACCCAGTCAGCAGGTCAGGGTAATAAGTCATACTGGGTTAAAACCTGCAGCTTTGGAGTTGGCTAGATATCCCCTCCCAAAGGTGTCTCTTCATATTCTACTTCTCATTATCCTGGTGTTAGTCTTTAACAAATACATAAAATAATTCATATGAAAGGTAATTCCTTCATAATAGCTACTTTTCTGCATCTTCCACATTTGCAGACATGCTGACTCTCCTCTAATTTTTTTAATATAAAATGTACATGCTAAAGCTGTAGATAAACAAAAACCTTCCTTGATAGTCTCAGGTTCCCAGCTGTCAGTGTCTTATAAAGTCACTGTCCCCAAAACTTGTCTCCACCTTTAGGAACTCCAAGCTGGGTCTAAGAAAAATTATCAGGCCGGTGACATTTATCCTTAGTTTACACTTGAGTACAGCACACATGCCCTGCCTCCTTCAGAGCAGTCCCACCCAGACAGCTGGGCACCAGCCTTTGACCAAACCTCCCCCAGCCTTTTCACCAAATCTTGTGTCTTTGTTCATTTCCCAAATCCCCGCTTCCAGGTAACAAGGGAGAGAAGAAAGGCGGAGTGTGGGGGTAAGTTCTGAATATGTTACCCACTCTTTGGGCAGATTTATAATTTATTGAGGCATTTTAGGGAACGAGTTATCCCAAAGAAGTTATTATACAGCTATGGCAATTTTAGGCATCCAAGTATGTTACGGAGGGTAATGGTTGATGACAAAGAGTTTTTGAACAAGAGACTTTTCCTGCACCTCCCAAATTACACTATAAGTCTTGATATTAGCCTTTCAATTGCAGACGGTCTGGTATGACTTCTCCTACATCCCCGGACCTTGCTGGGGTCTCCTCTCCATGTTCTCATAGCAACCTGCACATGTCCCACTCAGAGCACCTGCTATGTGTATTACAGATTTCTAGATATATCTTGTTCTCCCCCAGGTCAAAATCACTTGACCAAGAGTAACAACTGGTAGATATGGAGATGAGATTTGAACCTGGGCCTCTCTGATATCAGAGCCTGTGATCTTTTGATTTTTATGTTGTGGCTTCTTAGCTGCAAGTAAACAAAAAGTGTGTCAAACTGTTTATCTGAAATCCTTTCTCCTGAAATGCAAATCCTATTACTTCATTTTTAGTATTCTTCTTTTAGGTGAATTTTTACTGTCATTTGTTTGGTTTGCTTAGGTCCAATATTTATTAAATGAAATTTATTTAAACAATAACTATCAGTGTGCTTCTCACATGGCGTATACTCTGAAGTTAGCATAGTCATAAAGGTTAAGGAGAAATATATGCCATATAAAACTGTCATCCCCAAGTAAAATGTCTGAATACGATGTCCCTTGTACATAGCAACAATAACTTGGCACCCTGCCGTAGACAAAGGTACCTTCGATGGAATCCACGCAGATCCAGGTCAGAGCTCGTGAAAACCCCGTGCAATCCAACACTGAGGAGAGCTGTTTGGAGAACACAGGCTCGCAGCCAGGTGGCTGACCTGCTGCCTGTGGTCCCAGCTACAGAAATGGAAACAGCATCACATATTTGAAGACTTGGCTATAGCCCCATTTGGCATGAGGGTATACCAACGGACCCCGTAGGTGTCCTGCCCACCCGTGCACTGGGCAATAGACATACAGACGTTGGTCCTGGCTGTGGACCCTGAAGTGGTACATGAACTGGCTCCAGCCCCTCTTAGCCGTTATTGTTGGTTTGCAAACTGGCCCCAGATACGGAGGGCAAGGAGCGACCGAACACAGAGGCTAGCCACTCCAGATTGGTAGGTGGCAGGATTCACGAGAATGGGAATTTACTTACCAGACTTATCTTGGCTGCAGGACGAGTATATCTCTGCAGTTGGTGGCCAGAATCTTGAAAGTTTATAGAGAGGCCTTAACACAGCCCTGCCACATATACCATCCAGATGGTTTCAATAACATATTGCCCTCTCAAGTCTTTGTCCTTCAAAATGGCTCCTGCTGTGGAAATGGTGGGGAAATGTATATTCCAAGGACAGGGGAGGGGGTGAGGACCTTCCGACTGCCCAGTCCAGCTCCAGGGTAAACTGACAGTCACATCCTCTCAATGATTTCCTCCAAAAAGTATCAAAAAGACAAGCATGGGTGAGGATGTGGAGAAAAGGAAACCCTAGTGCATAGTTGGTAGGAATATAAATTGGTATCACAGCTCTTATGGAAAACAGTAAAATATTAAAGTTGAACTACCATATGATCCAGCAATTCCACTCCTGGGTATAATGCTGAAGGCAATGAAATCAGGACCTCAGAGAGATAGCTGCTCTCCCATGCTCACTGCAGCATTATTCACAATAGCCAAGACATGGAAACAACGTTAAGTTCCCTTGATATATGAGTGGATAAAGAAAATGTGTATTATATTCAAGGGAGTTCAATTTTAATTTAGTCATTAAAAAGGTGGACATCCTGTCATTTACAACAACATGGATAGATCTTGAGGGCATATGTTAAGTGAAACAAATGAAACAGAGAAAAACAAATACCATATGATTTCACTTACACGTGGAACTAAAAAGAAAAAGCTATAGAAACAGAAAAGATTGGTGGTTGCCAGGGTCTTGGGGATGGAGAACACAGAAAGATGTTGGTCAGAGGGTACAAATTTTCAGTTATAAGATGAATAAGTTCTGAGGTCTACTATTCAGCATGTTATCCTAATTGACAATACTGCATCATATATTTGAGAGTCACTAGGAGAGTAGAATCTCAAATGTTCTTACCACCACAAAAATATTGTAATTTTATAAGGTGATGGATGTGTCAACTAACCATATCATGGGTATCATTTTGCAATATATACTTGTTTCAAATCATTACAACACATGACTTAAAGGTACACAGTGTTACATGTTACTTATGCCTTAATAGAGCTGAAAATTTTTTAATTAAAAAGAATTATTCCCTAAATAATCCTGGCATGCGGTAGGAAATCAATGAGTGTGGAAAGATTTCCAGATGAGAGGTAGCAGGTCGTATCCAAAAGAGCATTGAGCTCCACCACTACCTTGAATAAGTCACTTTGCTTCTATGAGGGTCAGCTCCTCTTCTGTAAAACGAGGGATTGGGCTCATTTATTTGAAAACATAAGTGTTGAATAATTTGCTGCTGGCCATGCAACTCCAAATCAAGCACACGCACATTGTTTTTCCCCAGAAAGGAACACATTTCTTTGAAAGAGTCCAACTGTAGGAAGAGAGAACTCTTCCACTTACTCAACATACTAGTTTATATACAAATAGAAGAGCCTCAGTAAACACTAAAGTTTAATAAAATATTTTAAGTGCCCAAGTGAAAATAATACGTATACGTAAAAACCCTGAGAGTAAAAAATAAACTTCCTTTGGTATCTGGCAGCCCCAGAAAGGAGGGATAGATTGTTCCCATTCCCATTCGCTTGTTTGGAATTCCATTTATATTCTATTCAGTGCAATAAGATTTAGAACAACATTTCTTCTGCTCTTAGGAAAGAAAGAAAAGAGATAATAAAGTTAATCCTTGGATTAAATTTTTTCTCAATTAAAGGAAGATGAACAAATCTTAGAATACAACTGAAAACAGACACCTCCCAAGGAAAAAATGGAGTGTATCATGCAGGTAAATGCGAGCTTAATGAAATATAGTAAGTTTGCCACATTGCTGAAGCGCACAACTAAATAAACACCAGTGCTCCACTCTGGATTTAAATACATAATTACTTCATAGTCCTATTATCTGAATTCAAACCTATAATTGTTTGAGGCCCTATTGTAAGCAAAGTTTTGCAAACTCTCAAATACGTTTGAAAAAAAATTGCTACACTCAACTGTGGCTAGGAAAACAATCAGAAGACATTCAATAGCATTTCTCAAGTTATAAGAATATATTCAACTATGTTTTATTCTGATTTAAACCAGCATCCAATTAAACCCAAATCTTACACAATTCTTCAATGAGTATTAAAACCTATTTTTATTAAAAAACTTCAAAAAGCATTCATTTGTGTTTTCTTAAGTATTCCCAGCTGGATGCTTTATCTGTACTGAATTTATCATTCAGTGTAGCAGTGCCAGGTGGTCCCATAGGCTTAATGCAGATTTGATTATAAGTGCAGGGGGTAAAAACACTGTAATGGACATACCTTTATTTTGGACACCTATCTTTCAACTTGTTTCCAAGTTTGAGTGCCACTTTTTAGCTAAAGTTTCATTTTTAACCCTAACACACACCAGGCTGACTTAGCAGGTCTTTTTAACATTAGTTGGACAGAACTTGTTGGAATTTTACTTTCACCCCATTTTCCAAGACCATATCCTATGTAAGCAGAGAAGTTACAGAGAATATGCCCGGCGATGACCCTGAGGATAAACAGGCAGACTAGATCCACACAGTTCCAATGGTTACTATGTCATGAAGTAAGGTTTTAAAGATAATTTTAAAGGGAGAGAGACTATAAAATGGAAAGAGGAAGGGGTTATTTTTGCAGTTGAAACTGAGGAAAGGAGAGCTAGTGTAGTCAAATATGACATATATTTAATAAACCACTGTCTTACTCATGAGTGACTAGGTACCCTAGCAGGTAATCCTTTCTGAATTAGGCTAGCAAAATATTTGACCAGCTCTGATCGCATAAATAAATCTTGATTTAAAAAACAAGAGGAGGAAAACACTGATAGCCCAGTGACCTTCCATCCTCCCCTTCCATCTCCATTCCTGTGTATATTTCCCTGTTTTGCTATGATCCCCAACTGCTATATAAGGAAGTGAAGCCTTCTTTGTTCTGCCGAATACTTTTATGAGTTTGGGTTATGTAGGGCTTGTTTGTTTGAGAAGGGGTTGAGAATTGTTTTGAAGAAAGTAGGAAAAGAATTTTTAATTCTGTGGTTGATGTGTGATAAAAGAGGCAGAAAAATAGATGTCTATATGAATGAAAGCTCCAAAAATTAACACAAAGCATGAGGCAAGCTTTTGACTCTCAAAACCATGATTTTTAGCAAGAGTCTTAGAAAACAATGCTTAGATAACAGGAGCATGTGGGGCTTTATTTCATATCTTGGTTACTTGTGAAAATAAGCAATGGAATATGTAGGGGTCTGAAAATAGAGATTGAAATTGCTAATATTGAACAAGGTCAGTTAGTTAATTATGGGAAAAGGTTATTGAGTCTTTGGTCTAGAAGACATCTCTGAAGTCACTTAGTCATTTCCCTGATTTCAACCTGGACACATTCAAACCATCACGAGCAAACAGTGTTCCTTCAACACTGGCTATGTAAGAAGAATCCATTGCCTTCCCCAGCAACTATTCCCAGTTTCCACTGGGTAAATGTAAGACAACATTTACCAAGGATCTACATGACTGAATGACTCCTGAGTGCTTACAGATCTACCTACCATTTAAAATCAATATAACTTCTCAGAGTTAATGGATTGATCAATTTTCCTTGAAAAATACCTTAATTATTTAGCAATAAAATTAATAATAGAAGGTAGTGCTGAAACTACAGCTAATGTGTTTCCTAGAAGGAATCAACAGTTAGACCAAGACTTTCAAGTACCTTGTCTCTTTACTTAAAGTATAATTTCAAGTGTGGTTTTCTTCACAGTGAAGAAATATTTTATGAAAACGTGCTGCCCCAAATGTAACTTGTCAGAATTGTTTACAGTGAGTTGAGATAGAATCACTGTCGATTAAAATGGGTCTGTCACACCTTACTAGACGGAAACAGCCAAGAGGCTTAGGCAGGCAATTCAGCACAGCATTTAAATTTAGTGATGCTCAGGGCTGGACAAATAAGGAGCAAAGGCCAGATGGGTGACTAAATGTATTTCAAACAGGACAATTTCATTTAGCCATCACAATTAGTTCATCCTTTTGAAAGAAATCTTTAATTTATGTTTTCTCTGGTGAAGTGACTAAAATGAAGGCAGGTTTAAGAAAGGAGAGAAAGGATCTAGATAATCAATGAACTTAACACAGATATTTCAAATAATGCAACATTCACCATTCTAGGAATAGCCCACGTTTTTATTTTAAAATTATTATGTTTTTTAATCAAAACTAGACACATAAGTGCTACAACAGAAACAGTACACTCTTCTGAGTCTCCCAACTTTTCTCTCATTTACCAAAAATGAAAGATGTCACAGTTTGTTTTTGTATACAAACAGCATTCATAAAAATATATTTACTATACTATATTTAATAATCTATTTTAATTAATAGTTAGAAAAAAATTTATTCTTATATTTTTTTATTCACACATTACTGGGAAGTGTCATACTCTGACATAATACATTCTTTTTATGTCAGTATTTTGCTTCCTATGGGTTTGTGCAGACCATATGCAACAGAATAAAGGCATTTATTACCTAAAAAGCCTTTCAGGCAGCTGTTCATGCAGATGCCCTTGTTAACTTTGGGTGTAATCAAAGCACTGATAAAAAACAAAACCATTCGGGAATGAGAAAAAGCTCAAGGTGAAAATAGAAAAAAAAATAATTAGCTTACTTTTCAGATGACTCCAAACAGGTAAATGTTGGTATAAGCCCACATCTTTATCCATGTGGGCTTAGTTTCTAGGCTTTAGTTCATCGTGCTGGGCCATTCATGGAGTAATCCTCCCAACTAAGTCCATGATGGAGAAGGATCCGCATGGCTGTCTGCAATGGAATAAACAGAGGCCCCATCACAAACGGAGGCCATAAGAAAATGTAGTAGTGTCTGATTTTACTCATTTAGAAAGTTATTCTTAGATTACAATAACATGACTTAATAGAAATAAATTTGTAACAGAAAATGTTTGGTCTCAGTTGTCTTAAGCTACTTAATGATGGTAGATTTTGTTGATACTGACACTGTTAACTTACCCAACCTGCATGTATTAGGTTGATCCATTTCCAATTGATTATGCTCTTCTTTCCTGGAAAAGCCCTGTTTTGGAAGCTGGCAATTCTGTTTGCTTCTGCAGAATGATTTGTTTTTCCTTGTCATTTGTTTTGGTTGGAATGGATTTTGGCTTTCTTTAATCTGTCCTTGACTTGCTTTATAATCTTTGGGTTTTCTGGTGTGTTAATGGTTTCATGTCTTTAAAATACAGTCTAGTTTTGTGAGAACTCTATGAAGTAGCCATAAAAAGTCAAGAAACGCAAATTAAGTACCAAACTGTTTTCCCCCACACCCCACACCACAGGAGAATGGGTTTATTTGTCTATAAATAAATGCTCCCTAAGACTGGCCTGGGAAGAGATGAACTGCTTTGGCCACGGTGTGTCAATGTCAAGGAAAAATTCAAACTCAAGATTTTTCATCTTGCCTTAGTTTAACAGATCATTTATAATCAAGAAACATTTCCTGAATCCTAAACTACTGCAAACTAGAACACACAGAAGATATATATATCCTTTACCTTAAAAAGTATATCCTCTAGTTAAGGAGACAGAACATCAAGGAAAACAAAAGACACATAGGGCATGATAGAATGAAAAGGCCTGGGGTCAGCGTCCGTGATGTTCAGGAGAATCACTTTACCTTTCTATTCCTGCTTACATCAGTGCAATAAAGACATTTATTTTGCTCTGCCATCCTACATGGACAAATGAAAGATCAGATCAAAAGAATGTGAAATTTTCAGGAAAACTAAATTATTTACTTTAAAAACTGATCAAGAATCAGTACTTTACTTACTATCCTATTTTAAATGTTACAAGTGCCAAAAATTCCATATTGAATGTCCTTATTCACAAAAATTAGGATTTTGAAAATCATCCTAAAGGTTAGCAAGGAAGACCTAATTCTTGGTGCTTTTCCCTCAGTGATGTCAATATGGCACGTTTCCCAAAGTACAGAGCACTTTCTAATACTCAACAGGTTAACTGCCAGATGCAACAGCTCATACAATATCTCATTTTATACTCAAAACATTATCGTTCAGAGATGAGGAAACCAAGGCCCCCAGAATTAAGTGACTTGTCCAGGGTCACACAAGGCCGGGTCTGGAACCCACACAGGCCACCTCCACAGCCCTTCAGCCCTTTTTTTTTAACATAACATTTTCTTCTAGAGTATTTTTAAATCCCTTCTTAAAATCATGTAAAAACATAATTTTCTTTAAAAATGCACTTGATAAATCAAAAACATGAAAGTAGAGTATTACGCTGTTGTCCAATTTTCTGTCCATTTCACAAGGTATGACTAGCAAAAAATGGGTTTAGACTCTCAGGCCTTCATGAGCTTCACCGAAAGAAAGAAATAATAGAACTAATTTTATGAAGAAGCCAGAGGAATATGCAATTTTTAATAAATTAAGCTGTAGTTAACTCACAATTTTAAAAAGGGAAGCATAGTGCTATGACAGCACAGAACATCTGGAGCTCTTACCGGAAGCAGGAGTCATACCTATTTTGTTTCAAAGGACATAGAAATGGTCAAACAATTCTTTTCCCCTTGAGGGGACTGACTCAAATGGGTTGACAATCATGTATTTGTGTGGAATCAGGATTAGATTCCCTAAAGTTTGAATCGGGCAGTAGAAAGTGTGAATACTTAGAAGCAGGGCACAGCCAGACCAAAGAAGGCTGGAAAAAATGAGGTTCAAAACCCCAAGAGACAGACACTGAGTGTCAAAGCCAAGGACAAAAAGCAGAACTCAACACAAGGACCAAAAGCCAAGCTACCTTGAAGTCAGAATTGGAGCTGATCAGAACCAACCCAGCAGGACATGGGTTTCCAGGAAAACTGTCCCTGCTACTACTGGTTATTCATGTTACCCTGAAGGGGCCAGCAGGTATATGATGGCTGGGAAGATGACAATGGCTTCAAAGACTGAAGCTGGGCAGACCGCCAAGGATCTCAAAATAAAAACTGAGATTTAAACATTTAAATGTGAATAACTATAATGGCATGAAGCAAAGTATTTGTTGCCGTGATGAGAATCTGAAAGAATCTTTCTCTTGCTGGAGCAAAGCATCTCTAGTAAGAAATAGCACAAGAAGGCACAGGTGTTACAGTAATTATGAAGTTCAATAACTGTCAAGTATACTCAAGGATGGTAAAGTGCTAATAATATTCAATTGGTGAGAAAGAGTAAAGAGCAAGAGTCTTTTGCATAATCCTTACACCAGAAAACATCAGGATTAACTAAAAGTCAAATCTGGACAGCCATCTGGATAATGCTGCAAAACGACTACACAGCAAGTGAGTCAATCTGCAAAGATAAAATGAACTGCAACCTGCTGGAGACCATGGTATATACTGCAGGCCACACCAATCTGGGCATATGAATGACTGTCAATATCCAAACTGGAAATAATTTCAGTGGTGGGAATAAACATTAAATATTTACCAGCTGGTGCACCGCTGGATCAATACGTTCATCTTCTTCCCTTGAGTACACACAGTAATAAATGAATAGACTTGGGCTCTCATCAGCGAGAACAGTTTGCCTGAAAATTAGAAATCAATGATACCACTATGGTTACATGAATAGGTTAAGCGATGAATGGAGACTGCTGTCATTCTTTTTAAATACTATAATAACAAGAAAAAAACAAGGTATAGGGAAATTTTTTTTATGTGTGCTTTATGCATTTTCAAACTTTGTAAATGAATTCTTACAGAAGTCCCAGGCTATGTGTACTTTTTAAAAGGACGTATTGTCCCAAACTAACCATGTCTCCTAATACTAAATCAAGTTCCTATTAATCTGTCCCTAAAATTATTTTAGGTTCAGATTTTCAGTTGATATCTATGCTAAGAAAGAGTGTGATGACTAAACTTCTTGAGGAGGAATGGGAGATGGAGTTGCAATAAATAGTGACATTGGAACCTATAAAAAAAATTATGTGTGTATGGCTGTTTTAATCTCCATCCTATTCTATTAAATCTCATGCATTAAAATCAGCCAAACCAAAAGAAGTTCCTAAGTCATATCTTATCATGGAAAATTTTGGTGTGAATGTTGTCTCTCAGAAATAATGATTGTGGGCTCTAAGAGTAGAATTGGCTAGTCCTCTAAGCTTATTTAAGGAAATGGTTGATTATAAGATTGCAACTAAAATACTAGGATGGTCCACTTATACATCTCTTCAGCAATAAGGTCTTCCAGAAGCATGATAATAACCTTTGTGGCCTTTATTTTCTTCATCCCAAATCAAGTGGCATGTGGCAAAACCTGATCCGAGGCCTACCCTATAGCATCGGGTATGACGGCTCATCACCTAGAAGCTCCATCTATAATTAGTGCTTTCTTCCTGTTGAATCAAAGAGTTGGTCCCCGTCAACTCCCAGGATGAGATAAGAATGACAGATGATACTAGGGGACACATTGGTAGAATTAGAAAATATGTCTCATCTTTGAAAAGATAATTGTCACTAATTAAAGGAAAATATAAGTTACAATTTATTACGAGTCAAGAGTCCTACAAAGTAGAAGCCACTTCAGGGATTTAAAAATACTTTGTTTCTTCTGTTGCTATTTTGAAAATTGCTTTTCCCTGTATGATAATATTCAGTGGCATTCAGAATATCTGAGATGAACAAAAGGCCTTGTTAGTTCTTTTCTTTATCATAAAGTCTCTTCTTTACCATTTATATATTCTGTCTCTGTATTTTCTTATGGCCAATATTGAAAAAAAAAAACTTAAAAGCTAGATTACTTTTCTATAGAATCTACCTTTTTATGAAATTCCAAAGCCTGGAAAACATTGCTTATGAAATAATAATGGAAGCATATATATGACAGTAGTAGGAGTTATTTAGTTCAAAATGCCCCTATATTAATACTTATATTGTAAATAAATGGGTCATTTTATTTTATTTTCCTTTCTTTATTCTTCCAATCTGTACAGATTCTGCAAATCCTCTGGGGAAAAGGCTCACTCAGCAAGTGTGTTTCCTGATGCTTCTGTATCAAGACATATTAAATATACAGATGGCAACATGCCACCTCTTATGAAAATGGTTATTTCCTTCAACAAACAGTCAACATTTCTTTATTGAGCCTCTACTACACACTAGTACCACTGAACTAGGAGATAAAGAGACAAGTCTTAATCCGACAGCACATTGTGCAATCCCAAGTGTTTTTCAACTAAATACAATTTAAATATGAAACATGCATGTAAAAAGATGGAGGTAGACAGCATTTTCAGTTACCAAAATTTGTCTTGGTGTAAGCATTGTACCTTTTGGGGAAAAAAAAATACTCTTAAGAATTGGTTTAGTGAGATTTCAGACACCAGAGAACAAACTCAAGTAAAAGATTTTCATTAAAGTGTTTTCTAAAGATCAGAGGCCAGTTCAATACGGCTCTGTGTTTTTAGACCTTGTGATGGGTGAGCAAGCAAGCTTGGGTAGAAGCGGTGAGATACATTACACTTTATAATAGAGGGCAAAGGAGCCTGAATACCTCTGGGAAAATTCAAACAAAAAAAGGATCCAGAGGAGCAGGAGCAAGAAAAAAAGAAACAGCAGCAGAGTCTTGATAGAGACAAGGCCCAGAAAGAAGTCCAAAGGACATGAATACTAGCATGATATTTTGAAAAAATGCTCTGTTT
Organism: Smutsia gigantea; assembly: GCA_032199065.1. NCBI lineage: Eukaryota > Metazoa > Chordata > Mammalia > Pholidota > Manidae > Smutsia > Smutsia gigantea. The sequence continues at coordinate 23,160 of JAVSCE010006190.1, forward strand.
CCGTAGGACTCTCACTCCTACTCAGTAACCCCAGTGCCCCCCTCCCCGTCGATATCTTCAGTAAACGCTACACACACACATACACATAAATATACACACAAATCCCTGGTGTTTATTGGATTTCTTGAAAAAGCCATTGAAGGTATAGTGTTCCAAATCTGGGTTGATACAGCCTGAAACAGAATCACGGTGTGGCTGTGAGGACAGTTGACCCTGGGTGGGTTACAGACTCAAACTCTGTAAGTAGGACAGATCCAGGTTTTCTGGGGCCTAAAGTAATAAAATTTGAAGAATTCTCTTTTAGGAAAAAATTCATAAAAAAAACCAAAGTTTGCTACAGGGCCTTGAAAGGAGTCCATGCAAGTGAATGGTACTGAAACTAAAGCTTCATTTTCTTCAAAGTAAATCCTAGAAATGAGTCACACTGGGGTGACTTTTCCTAAAAGAAATACAAATATTGTATGAGCCTATTCTTCACATATGATAAGAACCTCAGAATTCTGGATAGAGTGGAGAAAGGATAAGAATATATAAAAATAAAAATCTGAAGTCAATCTTTATCATAAATTATCTAAATCATTTTTTCTATGCCCATCATTGACACATTCTTTTAATTAAATGCATGTCTGATATAGAAACCATTTCAATTATGTTACTATAATAAGATAGGAGCAGTTTATGCCATTACATTTAAATACATGATAATTCCGAGTGTCAAAGTAAGTATATATAGAATGTTGATTACCCTGGTTTTGAGTTACTCTTATTTAAATTCGCAAATAATCTTCATAAATTATAAAGCATGTTTTCATTATAATTACGGGTATAAAATAAACAGAAAGTATATGGGGCTTGTTGTTTTTAAATTCTTTTAAGAATGAGGGATGCATGTCTGACAAAGAAGAAAGAGGTGTCACTGTCAGCATGCTTTGACCACCCAGCATTCCTGATCTATTCCTTCCCTTCAGCTCAAGGCCTTCTCTACCAGAATTTTCCACTGAGAATACACACAAAAACATCCTAAGAATATTAAAAGCATGTCAAGGACACAGATTTTTAAACTGAATATTGTCTTTCTACCTGCATTCACGTGGACTTTGTGTTTGATGATAAGGTTCAAAGGGACAGCAGGAAATAAAACTCTATTTGCTGGTTCTGCTTTGCCCCAGGACAGTGGGTGCTGGCCCAGTGTCCCTTCTCTCTTTAGGCCACAACCTCAGCTTTTCCTTTGAAGGACCATACCCTTTCTGTTCTTCTGGTCCCATAGGGCTGCTCAATAGCATTGGAGGGAGGGCATGGGACCCACAGCAGGCCCTGGGAGGCTACATTTATCTCTAACAACACGAAAAACAGATGGAAGTCATTGGGGCTGTTTTTCCAAGGGCAGTGCCCAGAGAGGACAGCAATTCCATGGACTCAGGAATTATCAAAATTCTTCCTACAAAGTTCTTACATGCTTAAGTCAGAAAGAGTTGGTCTCTATTGCTAACAACCACTGGACCCTAACATGAGGAGAGAGGTGTTGACTGCTATGGAGAGTCGACTATCATTATGTTAATAGGGTCCCATTTTTTGAATCTCCAGTCATGTTCATTTCTCTCTATAATCTGGAGCTACAGTTGAGGTATAATCTGAAACCAGCCCTAATATTAAAAATCCCCCACTCTGAAAATAAAACCAAAAAAACTTCCATGCTAAATTAAAAAAGTGAGTTCCTCTTTCATACTTCACCAAATCGGTCTCACCATATCTAAAAATACAATTACGATGCAGTGTGTGAATCGTAGTGCCTTATATGGAAATTCTTAAGAGGAAATTTTTTTTTCAAATGTGTTTAAGGCCAAATGAATTTTTGGGTTAAAAAATTACCTCTTACGGTTTGAGGTCTCCCTGAGATTTTTCTTTAAACCCTCTTTAAGATCTAATTTGTAAGTTAACATTAACTCTTGGGCAACTTCTGGTTTTAAAATATTAGTTAAAAAATGGTTATTGGTTTTTAAACTAGTTAAAAGAAGTTTTGAATCTGTATATGTTTTTTATAACTCAAAAGAGATTAATCTTGACAGCTTGAAGTTAGAAAGCCATTTCCTCTAATAGAAGCCTAATTGCTTTATCTACTAAACAACAAAAACAAGTAGATACAAAGAATTTCCCAAGCAAGCATTTTCCTAATGTTTTCTCTACTAGTCTAAAAGGTTACCGTAAGACTTTCAAATATGCACAGAGGAAGTGAGTTCTCTGTGGAATGACTGAGAAGAGATTCCTACTTACCCTTCTGTATCAAATTGTGTTAGGAACAGGCCTTTTCTCTTAAAACAGGACTTAAATTCAATAACTACAGAGCTATCTGCTCTAATACCTTCAGCACAAATTTTCCAGAGTTGGACCAAATGTATTCTTGATTTGTACATGGAAGCACTTTGAAAGGGGCAAAGTAAATCTAAGTCCAAAGTAGTAACATTATTAAATATTCATAAATTTTTAACATATACAAAATAACTTGACTTTTTCTGCCTACATTTTGGATCATTCAAATTAGGACAAGCCCTGTCAAGAAGCAGTCTACCTGATCTTTTAGAGATTACTTATCAATCATACTTGAAGTCAGGATGTGGGAGCAGAAAGCACACAGGTTTAGCTACACCTAAAAACCTCTAGTTCACATTTGCTGATAGTAAGATCATGGAGATAACATACTATGGTGTCAAAGAGAAATGCGGATGACAAGCGTTTTGGTGGTACCCATATTTTGGGTCCTCTTTAGAAATCTCCAGTTGTTTCTCTTTATTCACACCAAGTAAAAGCATTGGGGTTTTTCTCTCCCATGTCCCCCTGGGTATCAACTACCCTAAATTTCTGTTTTTGTTTTTATTATGTAAATCGGGTTGGAAGTGACACTGGAACTTGTAAGCAGATATTTTTTCTTTGAGATGTGGCATGGGGAGGCATGGCTATGTGTCCAGTCTCTGTTAGCTGAGCAACAGAATCACATTTTCTGTGGTGTCTCCCTACCCCATAACTCATATTGCAATTTTGAGGAAGCCCGGTTAATATTCTACTTCAACTCAGACGGAGCTGAACAGGCATCACTTTTGCAATCACGGCAGCTCTTGACAGAGGTCCTCGCCAGATACCCACTAGACAGACAACTTCAGTGGCTCCGTTGCACAAGTTACAGGCACAGGTCACATGGTGGGGATGGCCAGGCACTGACTGGACCGCCATGCCCTCAGTGGTGTGCACATGGCGGAGGCCGGCAGTCTCAGGGCTCCTCTGCTCATCCAGGCCCACTCTTCTCCTCGCATGGCCCACTGACCTCCTCAAGGGTCACAGTCCAGGCTTTCACCTCTTGCACCACCAGCCAATGCTGACCACCCTGATCTACTCTGGGGAGGCTCTTCATTTTCTTCCCTGCTAATTGTGTGCGGGGTGTGTGTGTGTATGTGCGCACATGCATGTGTGGGGGCGCTCTGCTTCATTTCTCCACTAGTAAAACTTTGCATTCTTATAAATGACATATCTTGGCATCTCAGTGCACCCTACACAGTTTGTCTTTGGAAGGTGAGGACAAAGTTACCATCTCAAATCTCTCCTTCAGAGTCCGAGGCTACCCAAGAACATGTAGGTTGGTCCTACACCCTGGTGAAGTGCTCACAATTTTTCCACTTGAGAATCACTGCATGTGGCCTCAGGACACTCCTGTCCCCCAGCACCACTGACCTCACCCAACTCCACCCACCCCAGATTGCTCAGCTGCAGACGCAGGCATGGCTTCCCCTCACAGTGGAGAAACTGCAGGTAGTCCTTGCTCCATAAGAGAGAGCTGCTGCCCTTGCATAAAGGCAGAGAACAATATTAGGTGAAACACCAAACCACTCCCTGCCACTTGCTCCTGCCCATAGTCACTGAGTCCCTGAGGTGCAGGAGCCTAGGTTGAGAAGTGGTTTTGGGCTCCGCTTTCTGGACCCTCTGTCATCCCTACCTCCACCCCCTCCCACAGATATCCTAAGCCTGCTTTAACATCTCAATTGTTAGCTTGAAGATCTCACTAATTATGAGGCTACTCTCTCCCTTCCTAATGTGCCTCAAGCCTCCATACTTCTCCTCTAAGATCAGACAGCATTCCCTCTTCAAGAAGAGATTCAGTATTTTTCAGCTCCTCGGTGTCTGAATTTGGGGTCTTTCCATGCCCATACCTCTCTGTGATACACTTTCAATCTGGGGCTTATAACAGTCTCTTTTCCAAATCAGCAGGGACTTCTGAGAATTTACTTCCTTGCTCTATGCCATTTTTCTTCAAACTGACTTGTTCCAGTTCTCATCTAGGTTTTTATTAGTTGTGGAACATATATGCTTTGTACAAGGATTCTTTAGAATTCCAGGCAAATGTCCATGGGTAAGAAATATGAATTTCAACAATTACAAAAGATGAGCGTGCAGAGGTGGATCATTCTTTATATCTTCATAACTAAACACATTTCTTACACTCCTTTTTTTCTGCTGATTCTAAGAACATAACCTTTCCAAGGATAGATATTCAAGAATGTTACAATAGAATATTTCAGTCTGAGTTGTGGCTGAAGCCCCAAAATAATAGATGCCAACCATTCTCACATTTCACTTCCTGCAGTGGAGGTAATGAAAACAAAAACAAAAGCAAAAAATAGTTACGTGACCATTGGCCCCTAACACACCAGTGAGCATAAAAGGAGCGTGGAGTACTTCTTATGATCTCTAGTCCAGTGAGAGAAGCTCCAGTGGGACCAGTCACAAAGCTTCCCAAACACACAAGGGTTCAACTAAACTGTGTTCTTTCACAACTTTCTTTGCATCACTGCACAGTGTGAAGAGAGAAAGCATATTTATTCTTACTACTTTAGCTGAACTCTAGGGCAGACAGGCTTCATAGGGTATCTGACTTTTCTCAGATAATAGAGTCAAGTCACAGCTGCCTAAAACAGACTTGGTTTAGTAGTTAATGTGTTATTCAACGTAATAACCAAACACCCAAATTTCACTCAGAATGAAAGCTGCCTGACCCAGCTCAAGCTCACGGTGGCTGGGGAGCCAGCAGTGAAAAGGAGGGAGAAGGCAGGCCCTTTTCTTCACTCTGCCAGCATCTCCAGGAGTGTGCCCTACTTACCCACCACAGCTTCTGACCTGTCAAGCCTTGGAGCGTGAAAAAGGGAGAGAAGCTAAAGGCAGGAAAAAATATCTCTCAGTTGGCACCAGTCTGGTTTCCACAGAGATTAGCAGGTGTTTAAAGTGGATTATTTCTCCTGTGGGCGTTTCTGCACGGCTCTTTGACAGCATGGTCTTCGCCTGATCTATGTCTGCTTGCCGTCAGATCCATCCCTTACTCTGCCTGCTCTATGTTTCCGCAGAGCTGGCCTTTGGGGGTTGGAGGGATTGGAGGGGAACTGCATGAGTGGAAGGTGAGAGGGCAGGGAGGAGGCAGGGCGCTTCACATCTCGCTTTGCTCCAGTGCCTCTGCAGCGATGGCTGTGCTTCCTCGAAAGCTCAGCCCCTACTGAAGACCCCCCCTCTGACTCCAGCTTCTTACTGGTTGTCCTGGCCCATGGGCTCTGGTATCACCACCTCTCACTTTGTCCTCCTGCCTAAGGATGTGGAGGCTTCCTTCCCTTGTCAATCTTTGGATTACCTCTCCTTCCCCTCTCTGGCTCTCAGCTACTCTGTCTCCTGTATAAACAATTCCCTGAAATTTCCTCCACTGTAAATACCTGACGGTGTTTCTATTTTTCCAGTTGGACCCTGATGATACACCCCAACACACATACACACTGCTTCCCCCATTACTGGGGACCGGGCCTTAACTCGCCTGACATAGGATGGTACTCTGACTGCCCACGTGTAGCTTCTCCCTCCATTCCTGTCACTGGGGACACTTGACCATCTTTCAGATGAGGCCTCCTTTCCCTGCCAATGGGCATTTGGATGGAATCTAAGTCATGTTCAAAGTCCAACTGCACATGTTCTAGAACTGGGCTCAGGAAAAACACAGCATAGAAACTGTCAGTAGACATATAACTGTCATTATACAGAAGCATAATTTCTTCCTGTCTAGCCTGGGTCCCCCCAAAAGCAGACTGAGACAAAGACTTCTGTATGAGCACTTAATTTGGGAATGTGATCCCAAGGAGCAAGAGTGAGGGATGAGGGTATGAAACAAGGATGTTGTATTAGTTTCCTATTGCTTCTGTGTCTTAAATAATACAAGTTTATTATTTTATAGCCCTGAAGTTAGAAGTCTGAAATGGGTCTTATAAGTAAAATCATGGTGTTGGGAAAGCTGATTTCTTTTGGAGCCCCTGAAAGTAGAATCCATTCCCTTAGTTTTTTGTTTTTTTTTTCCAATTCTAGATGCCAGCCTTCCTTGGCTCATAATCTCTTTCTCACGTGACTCTACCTTCTTGCTTGAACACCACACCTTCTGCTATTTCTAACTCTACTGTGTCTTTCTTACAAATACCCTTGTGATTATACTGGCCCATCCAGACAACCCTGGATCATCTACCCATCTCAAAATCCTTAACTTAATCACATCTGAAAAGCCCCATTTGTCATGTAAGATAACATATTTATAGGTTCTGCGTAAGAACGTAGATATTTTGGGGGTGTCATCGTTCAGCCTACCATAGGTGGACTGGCCACTGCTATGCTCAGTTCATTCTTGCAGAACCTTCTAAGTAGTCTTATAATATTGATCTCAGAACCATCCACCTAGAGGAAGAAAGGAAGACAGTTATCTGGCAGTGCCCCTCCCCATTGATCAAGGTTGATCTCAAGGTTGTTAACTCTGCCAAAAAGTCCAGGAGCCATGTGTATTAGTGCCCACTGAGGTCCCATGGCTCCCCAAGCCACAGCCTCAGAGGAGCCCAGCACAGGAAGCAAGAGGGTCAGGGTCAGGTGCAATCAAGTTTTACTCCCAGCCTTGAGTGATGCCCACATGGCTACAGTAAAAGGTGAAACCTAGAGAATTTGAAAAGATTCCAGATAGGTGTCCAGTTCACTTCCTCACTCTAATCCACAGATACAGACACCTTTAGCCACTTTGTTTCTCTTTCTCAGGCTTGAATCAGGCATCACTCTACTCTTTCTCTCTTAGACCCTCCTTACGGGGCTTCAGTGAGAAGGAATCATCCCCATGGCCATGCCTCATGGGGGGTGGAGCGAGAAGAGGGTACAAACCTTTCTAAAGCCTGAAGAGCAAGAATCAGAATAGATCTTAGCAACTACTACAAGGAACTGATACAGAAACTAGCTTCCAAATTGGACTACAGCACCCAGATAGACAGTTAAAGAAATTATGTTCCCCCAGCTAAAGACAATTCTTACTGAAACTTCAAACTCCTAAAAGCACACAGGGAGAGAGAATTTGGGCTGTTACCTAGCATATTTCTAAAATACTACCAGAGTGACAGAATTAGGAGGCAGACAAGATAGGTAGACAAGATTCAGGTCATTCATGTTCTCAAGGACAACTACCCGTTAATGAACAGCATCTGGATTTGATAAAAACCTTAGGGCTGACTTCACTCTTCCACCATTTAGCAGAAGCGGGAGAAAAGTATCTGGGGACCAGAAGTAGAGAGCAACACCATTGCCTGGTAATCAAGAATGTGAACTATCATGGTACTTCTCGCTTATCAGTTAGGTGAAGATTAAAGGAGAAAATAAATACAGTTTTGGAGAGAGGATGAAACCATGGGCATTCTGAAAATTTCTTGGAAAGCACAAACTGATAGTTTTTTAAAAGGCAATCTTTGACTCAGAATTCCACTTACAGAAAAACATAGCTTACAGAAATATGCAAACAGCTAAGCAAAAACAAAACAAACAAAAAAACACAACAAAATGCACATTAAAGCACGTTTGTAACAACACTTTGAATTGGAAACCATCTGAGAAGTTGTTTTAGAAAGAGAAGAATGAGTTCTTTATGTATTGACATGGAAGGAGCTCAAGATGTATAAAGAGAAACAAGCAAGTTGCAAAATAGTGGGTGTGTCATGATCTAATTCATATTTTTAAAAAATAATATTTATATTAGTGCATGTAAAAAGCTTGCAGGTGATTTGACAATAATGTCACATGCTTGATGTGTATGGAAGAGACTTATATTGTCCTCATTATCCCAACATCAGGTTCATGGAAGAGAAACTGTAGGTCCAGAGCTGCTTCCTCTGTGTGACTTTCTCCTGTTTATTGTAATATTGGGTAAAATGGGTAATTGAAATGACACGAATTACTATGAGCTCTGTGTTAATGAGAGTGTTGACAGTGATAAGAAAAGAAAACCCATTCTCTTAAACAAAAGCTGTATGTAATCAAATGTTAGTTATGCCCAGTGATGGTTAGGTTTGTTACTACTCTTATAAGAGTTACTGAAATCCCTATAGGTAAAAAATAATTCTGCTTTAAAATTCTAAACTCTCTAGTTGTGTCTCCTTTCTTCTATTAAAATAATTTTTTGAAAGCCAGACAAGATTCCTGCAGAAGATAATGAATTATAGCAGAACAAACTTTACATGTGTTCATAAAAACATAAAGTGTCTGAGGATTTCAGGCTAAACATGGCCAATCCTTTGGCAAAACCCCACTAAAATAAAACTGGAGGAATAAAACCAAGGACCAAGAGAATACAATACAATAGTAGTTTCTTGAGAGGATACAGTAGTGAAAAAGAGGTGTCAACATATTTTAGGAAGATGGAAAATGTTAAAGAATGGAGAAAGCTAGACAAACGCCCCAGGTGGTGGGGGTAGCGGAGGAGCCTAACATTAAGCAAGTCCCTTCATTCCACAAAATCCAGAGAGACTCAGGCCCTGGAGACATAGTTGCCTCAAAAAGTTGGGCCCTGAATGTAAGAGGAGACACGTCTGAAAGCCTGCAGTAGGGAGTTCTAGCTCTAGGTCTCCTTCCTCATCTGACACATCTAGGCAATTGCTGATAAGAGCTTTGAATCATGTTGAATTCCCCTCTATTGTTTTCTAGTCCACAGGATAGTGAAACACCCCCTGCAAGGGTACTAGGGGTAAAATATTTCCTGAGGGAGAATGGCAAAAAGCTTGGGATGGCCACCTGCAGCTTTGTAACCTGGGAAACCTGCCACTATCCCAGTAGGAAATAGAAGGAATCCAAGAACATGGAAAGGACACAGGAAAAGCTTGAGACCTTCTAAGGGAGAAGACCAGAGCCTTCTCCAGGGGAACTGCAACTGAGCTCCAGGACTGAGACAGCAAAGCTGTTCAACAGGCATTTTACCAGATGATACCATGTCCCTTTCAACTGCCTTTGCTGCAAAGCAGCGTTTCACAGTTTTGCGAACACTAAAAAAATTAAAAGAATACGACCATGGGAGAGGAAAAGTAATTTTTTTTTAATGTAAGATGGCTGAAGACATCAAATTTAAATTCCAGACTCATATCCACTGCAGTCAGCAGAAAATCCAGCCAACACAGGAAGCTTATTTGGGAAATACCCAAAGCAGCAAAATCTGAGAGCAAGTATGTGCAGATTTCTTGTTCTTGGAATTAGAGAGAAAGAGATCTGGGGACATAATTGTGATCCTCAGCTTCTGTCAGTATGCACAAGCCCATGAGGAAAGCACCCGGAGCTACCCAGTGTTACAGGAGAAAGGTTTTCCACATGTAAGTTTTCTATTCGGATCCACTCAGATCAAGAGAGGTGGCTCCTATAAGAAGTGTTCACTAAACCTGGTTACTAAAGTCTAAGGCCAACTCCAAGGAGATCCACAATCTGAAAAAGTAGGGAAAGTTCCTGAACTTGGTGGCGGTGGTGAAATCTGAGCCATCAGATGGCCAATACCAGCATCTATCCTGACCCAGCTGGATCAGTTATCTGTAGTCACAAAACTATGACATAAATACAACCACAAAACCTCAGTGGTTCATAAAACTAAACCTTTATTTTGCTCACAAGTCTACAGGCCATCTGAGTAGCCCTGCTGCTCTGGTATGGGCTTAGCTGACCTTGGTTGGATACACTCATGGACCCACAGTCAGCTGGGGCTGGCTTTCTAGACTGGCCTCAGGATTCAGTTGTGATACCTCTGTCTGACCCATGCACTGCCTCAGTCCAGCCGGCTAGCCCAGCCTTGCTTCTACGAACAAGACTGAGGTCCGAGACAGCGAGTGGCAGTACCCGAGGCCTCTTGAGGCCCAGGCTCACAATGTGCACCTCTTCATACCTGCTGCATTTTACTGGTCAAAGCAAGTCCCACGGCCAGTCCAGATTCGAGGGTGGGAATGTAAACTCCCTTTATTTAAGAGGCACTAAAATTCCACATGACAAAGGGCATAGTCATGGGGAGGGGTGATGAATGGAGGCCAGTAGGACAATTGATCTACCACACCAGCATCTTGAGGTAAGAGAGTTAGTTCTGTGAGTAAATGAGAAGAATTTAGTTAAAGGCAATGTGATACCCTGGAGAGAAAAGAAGAAAAAAGATGATTAATAAGAAAGCTACTGAAATCTGAATAAAGTCTGTATTTTAGTTAAGAGTAATATTAATTTCCTAGTTCTGACAAATTCATCATGGCTATAAGATGTCAACAAGAGGAGAAGCAAGGTGAAGGACATACGGGAACTATGTCATCTTTGCATCTTTTCTGTGAAACTAAAGTTGGTTCAAAATAAGTTTAGTTTTAAAAGGACATTATAGAAAAGAACTTGGGGTGCAGCCCCTTTCACTGGGTGCATTGCTGAGTCATGGAGAATGCTCCATCCTGTATTCATAAGCCTCTGTGGCCTGGGAAAATTTGGCTGCATATGGGGCACTGAAAAGCCTGAGCAGATGGCTTGGCCAGGGCCACGTCTCTGCAGACCTCCCAGGCGGCAGCCACCCTGAGCCCCAGGCTCAGCAGGACAAGTGGCTGGGCCAGCATCCTTTCTCAGTGTGACTCAAGGGGTGTTGACCCAGCTGGCTAAGGTGCTTAGAGCAAATGCCACGTGGCCACAAAGTCACAGTGACTCACAGTGACTGGGGATTCTCTTTTCCTCCCTTTTCATGTGAGTGAAATCTGGACTTAGCCACCTTCTTCTGACTTTGTGACAGTGATAAAGTGTGATCTTCTTCACTGTGCTGTAGCTCTGAGTCTAATGTGGAGGCTAAATGAGACACGTGAACACACAGTTATGGTGCAATGCAATAGGTCCACGCAGTGGGCATGATTCTTATCTGTATTGCTCTCTTCCTTCAGGAAATGCCAACCTCTTCTCAGAGTGGTTAAGTGGAGGGTATCTCCCCGATCCCCACCCCTATGGGTCTCAGAGGTAGGCACATGACATATGACCCAGACGTGGTCGCTCCAGCTACCCCTCCCTCTGGACAGTGCAAATGGCCAAGGGAGAGGCATATGCCCCAGTGTGGGCTAATCAGACCCTCTCCATGTTTAACAAGGTCTCTGGGGAAGGAAAGGTCTCTCTTTCTGTGGCACCAGAAGTAGTTCTAAAAGTACAGACTGTCTGAAGCTAAAGACTTCCAGAGGGAAGGGCCAAAATATGGAGAAAGAAAATCAGCATGATTTAGTTTAAACCCCTGGATGCAGCCAACCCTGAAGCTATAATCTCATCCTAGGTGGGTTTCTCTGGTTTGCACCTGCAAGAATCCTGCCTAGTGCAGAGATCAGTACCAGCCAGTGGGGGATTGGAATCGACAGGCATTACCATGTGGATCTGGGTGAGAACAGGTGGGATGCTGGGCAGTGAAAATGGCCTTTCATTACCTGGAGGACAGCAGTGCCTGGTGAACAATACCAAAGCAGTGGGGCAGATTTTTCCTATAGTGTCCTAGGACTCAATTCAATTCACTTCCATATGTCTGGGGAACCAGTTGTGACAAAGTTAAAATGGGTTGACCATGTTTCGCAGCCTTCAGTACAGCTGAAGACGTTCCCAGAAGTTCCAGGCTAAGTCAGCCCACTGAGAGCAGACAGGGAAGGGCCTCACCAAAGAGCTCATTTCTTCCCCCAACAACCCTCAGGAAGACACATAGACTGGTTTTTCAATTGTAAAAGGAGACGATACAGAGCACTGAGGATACCTAATTTCCCAGGTCTTTATCAAACTCTTCTGGCTTTTTTGGTTCTCCTCAAAAGACTGTAATATTCCCCCATTTTAAGAAGATATCCATGAGGATGAACACCACCTCAATGGTATGATTGCCCATCTTAGTTGCTAGCCCATTGGATTTCCAGAAATTGAAAAGGCTGGCCTTCCTCTGAGATGGTAAGGAAGTGTTATTTCCAGAGACCTACCACATCCTGCAAGAGGCTTGCAATTGATTGTTCAACTCCCTAAGGCAATTTCCAGGCCCCCAAACCTGCACCAAGAAGAAAAAGGCTACAATCCTCCAGCAGCTCTTCCTGGACTTTGTGGGTAAGTCCAAGAAAAATATTAAAGGAAGTCACATTTTAGCCTGCCTCTGGCTGAAGCCCCAGTGCAGCTTGGTCAGCAATAAATCAGATACTGCATCTTCATTCCCACCTGGCTTATGTCAACCCACAAGTGATTCAGAATTTAGAAAGGAAGGGTAAGTAATTAAGCTCTGCTCAAACCCCAATACCAGGGAGCGTATACTTTATCTCATAGGCTTTAGGGAACACCTATCACCAGTTTTAAGGCATACAACTTATGGTGTGTTTCATAAAGTTAACTGTGAAGTGTGATGGATTAGGAAGAAAAGGGTCAGATTAGAAAAATGAACAACAAAATTAGTAAGTGAGAGCAATAGGAAAACTAATAAAGTCTTGAGCGAACAGAATTACATGGGGTACAGAGCGGCCCTGAGGGGCAGTGAGATTATGCAGAAGAGGCAGAGCTCCCTGATACAGGAAATATGGCAAAAGGCATTCATCCTGTGAGAGCACCGAGATTAAACTGCGGACTGTAAATGGATACGAGTCACTCGCTTGTTTCTGTTGGAGGGAAAGAAGCAGACAGCTAGAATTCTGTCTGCAACAGAAGGGAAGATTTTAAAATCCCTGTTTATTCTACACTTGAAAAGGATTTGTCCTGAAAATTGCCAAGCTGTATAGATGCTCTTAGGGGATTTTGGCAAGATGTACACAAAAGAATGCCTTGGTGAGCTACTGAAAGGCGGCCTCCTGGGACCACAAACCACAGCAGGCACTAGGGAGCCTCCAGGTCCCCTGTGCAAGGTTTTAGGTTAGAAAATGAGGCTAATTACATTCTTTCTGGGTTCCCTTTAACCTGACTGAGAGCATGGTACTACCTGATCCTGAAGAACTCAGCAAACTCTAGAAAACACACAGACCAGAAAAGCTGGAAACACATTTTTATGATTTATAAAAGCCGGAAGAGATGATTGCTCACCCAAGGGAGTTCATAGCATTAGTTCTATTCCTTCAGCATCCCTTCCTTCCTGGGATTCTATTAAACACTGCCTTCCTCTCAGGGCTGTGCCTTTCCTCGTCTGGTGCAGCTTCATTTCAGTCCCTAAACAGACCTACAAAGGTGCCGAATTAATACTCGTTGGTGTCTCAGGCAAGTGTAGATCTGGTCTGGCACTTATAGCTTGTCCATCATGTCGGGTCTATGTGAACACTGAATGAAATTTTGCAGGCAAATGCTCAACTTAGATCCTGACATATAATAAGCAATCACATGTGGTGGCTATCCCCAATTACAGATATCATTGGAAATGTTGGCTGTAGCTACAGAGCATTTAGTGAAAAGACAATTTGCTATTATAAATACCAGGAAACCCACCCCATTTTCACTCCAGTCTGTACTCACTCCTTTGATGCTTCTCCAGAATTAAATGCATCATAAGAATTCAAGAACAAGATGCTTAAATTTAAGAAAAAGAGGAAGAAAGAGAGAAGAAAGAAAGAAGAAAGAAGAAAAAGAAAGAAAGAAAGAAAGAAAGAAAGAAAGAAAGAAAGAAAGAAAGAAAGAAAGAAAGAAAGAAAGAAAGAAAGAAAGAAAGAAAGAAAGAAAGAAAGAAAGAAAGAAAGAAAGGAAGGAAGAGAGGGAGGGAGGGAGGGAGGGAGGAAGGAAGGAAGGAAGGAAGAAAGAAACGAGGAAGGAGGGGGAAGGGAAGGGAAGGGAAGGGAAGGAAGAAAAAGCAAGCCCAAGCATATTTTGGCTAGGTCCAAGATTACTATTCACTAACACACTTAAGTCTCTAACCCTTTGGAAAGAGTAAAAATTATTTCTCATCATCAGTACGAAGGCTTAAAGTGCTTTCCCAGAAAAAGCTTAAAGTTCTTTTCCCAACTTGGCCAGCTGCACTTGAATTCAGGGTTTCCGCCCTAGAAAGAATGTGGCTGTGTCCAAGTGGAATGAGTCACTGCATTCTAAGCAGAAGAGTTTTCATCTGTTTAAGAGGAGCTTTGGAGTGTTCCATTTTTATGGTGAAATAGTGCTTAGAGTGGACCAGGATGAGAGCTGTCCCATCTCATATCCTCTTTTCCAGGCCTTTCAGCTAGAAGAGGAAGAAAGAGAGAGAATATTTGAACTGTGGCAACAGGCCAGTTGGCTTTGTAAATGTACCAAGTAATCTTGGCCAAGAAAAAATGGTCCTTGAGTAATGCAATGGAACATTAAGCCCCTCTGGGATGCTCATTAAATGCTCGTTGGCTGTGTGCAGAAGCCTTAGACCTCATCCAGTCCTGCTGCCCTATTTGTTGCTGATGGCTCTATAGACTGCTGCTCATCTCTGCCTGCTTCAGGCTCTATCTATAAAGCTATGCCATTATTTGTAAGATGTGCGATAGATAGTTCATCATCTCTTCAAAATCAATTAAGTGAAAATGAGTCTTTGTTGAGTAGTTTGCTGAAAGAACAAAATTTTAGATGGATTTATGAATGTGTAGATCGCTGGGCTTTTTTTGTAATATCATGGCTGAGAAAGGGCCAATTTAATTTTTCCAATGCTTTTCTACATAATACATCAGTGTATCATCATATATACCTTGAGAAAGATAAGATTGATCATAATAGTTCCATTTGAAAAAATCATGTAACTGTCATGTAGTGAACACGTAGTAGACTGCATGCTGCTCTGCTAGGTGCTTGGGGAAATACAAAGCTGAGTAAAACACAGTCCCTGCTCTCTAACAGTTTTTAACCAAGAAGAAAGATGAAGCAGAAGCATGCATCCTCAATACAAAGAGGACTACGAAAAGCTTTTGGTTGTTTTCCACAAATGGATGGAAAAGCAGTGACGTATGGTATGCAGGAGAGTGAGTGACATGATTTTAACTGCACTCTAGAAAGACTGCCCTGCCAGCAGGTTGGAGAACAGATTTAAAGGGAGTGAGCAGGACAAAGAGCATTAGGAGACTCCTGCAATGATCTAAGCAAGATATGAAGGAGGCCTAACTTACTGGGTGGAATACAAAGGGAATGCAAAGAATGCATCAAAAGATTTTAATCAGGGAAAATTATTAGGGCTGGTGGCAAATAATCTGTTGATGAGGGGCACTGAAAGATGTGAAAAGGAACACTGGCAGCTGGGTGGGAAGCAGTGTCGTGCCAGTAAGAGAGCATGGTGCAGATGCAGAAGGGCATTTAGGCCAGGCCAATGCAAAAGAACATTGGGAGCTTTCAGGGAGCAACAGCCCCACTACAGAGTGGGAGGTATGAGTAGTAGACAAAGTGGAAAAAGCAGGCTGAGGGCTGTGCATACCATGCACAGAGTTTGGGCTTTAATTCAATGAGCAGGGAAAGGCTTTTAAGCAATAGAACAACAAAATTGAAGCAGTTCTTTTGGGAAGCTAACCTGATCTACAAACAAAGATCCTAAAAGGTTACATGGTAATGCACGTTAGTGTCAGAGTTACTGTCAGGAATAGACCTAAAGCGCAGGTCTTTGGGCTACTGGTCCATCCTGTGCAAGGAGGAAGAACCATACCTGGTTCTTAAATTCTAAATATGCACTCCTCTGCCCAAGAAAACTTTCCCCATTACTAAATTGCTCAGCCTTCATATTCAGCTTGAGCCAGACATTTAGCACATTGAGAGAATGGATGGCTACTTCCACTGTGTTTTAGTAACAGCTGAAGAATCTTGTTCTAATCATAAAGGCTCAAAAAATACCATAGTCATTAAGCATAGATGGCAGCAATGCTCTTTAAGACTCCTTCAAAGGTGGCAATCTAGTGGGAATTAAAAGGATGTGGAATAGTTTAAAATTAATAACTAGCTTGCAATGGCATGTTAGTATTATAATAAGACAATAATAAGTGATATGTTTTGCTGAAACTTTATTCTGTGATAGCAAATATTTCATACATTATTTCATTGTCTTCACAAATAACTATTTGATAGATGAGGAAACTGAGACTTGAAAAGGTTAATTTACTCCCAGCCACATGGTAGAGTCAGAATTTCAGCGCAGATCTAACTCCAGAAACTCAGCTTTTAAATGGTGTGCTATTCCGCCCTTCAGAATAGTTTGCTAGAGAAAGTTCAGAAAGCTAGAAAGAGAGCAGTAGAGTTCATTTCTGCAGAAGGGCACTGAGGAGTGATCTTCCTGTGGCTCCGTAGGCCATGATCACACATGTGTTTTACTCAGAGCCACAGGGAGACCCCTACCCACTCAAATAGTGTTCCCAAGTGCAGCCAACTATTGGGGAAGGACAAGTTCCTATTACACTGGAAATAAAGGCTGAGAAGGAGGAGAGAAAGAGAGGGGAGGGGCCTGCCATTAACCCCACGTATTATAAATAAGCACTTGGATTAGCACAAACAATCAGTCAGTTCAAAACAAAGTGGGATCAGCGCGTGTGCTTTATGCACGCGTGGACTTGTGTGCACGCCTGGACTCCCACGGAACCTGAGGAGAAGCTGTGGGGCACCAAGCAGCCAAAGTAACAAGTGAAGAGAAGTAACGACATGCTTCATACAGCATGAAGCAGCGGGCTCGCCTGTTAACTTGTCAGGGCTATTGTTTTCACAGCACGGAATGCTGTGCGTTGGCTCTTCTGTGTTATGAAGGCCTTTGGGGAGACCTTTTAATGAATGTCTTTATTTGCTATAGTAAATTTAATAGAGAAATTCCCACAAGAGCAAAATGACAAACTTTTGTAAAACAAATATTTTGTAATAATACTTGACCTACACATCTCTCTTTACCATGTTTATTCAGGACTAGGCAGTGGATTTTAAATCTGCTCCTTTCGTCATCCATCTCTTGAAAAGAAGGAAGGCTGAACTCAATGAGAGGTAAGGTTTAAAGGAGAGATATGTCTGGGCTGGGATAAGCATTCATGCTAGTTGAGAAGGAATTTTGGGAAAGAGGAACTATAAAAAAAGATACCATGATCAAAGCAACATGATTAAAGCATGCCAAAATTAATTTTTTCTAATACTAATTTTTCAATTTTTGCTTACATTATTGACCTGATATTCTCAGTTTTATAGCAGTAGTCTGAATTATAACAAAGGGTTGACCCATTGTAACATCAAATTAAGGAGCCAATATGGTCAATCCAATCAGTTGCAAAGCCTTTAATTACATATGTCTACTCCCAAATGAACAAGTGTGATTCAGAGGAGGAGTATAAGACAGAAAGAAGCAAAGGATGAGAATGATAGAAATAGGGGAAGGAACTCATGAGCACAAGAAATGATTCTTTATGGAATGAAGTACATGGTTAAGTTTTATATTTGTTGTTAAAAATAAAACAACTGAAGTAGTTTAAGAAAAAAAGATATGAGTAGTAAAACTTTAAAATGTTACTATAGCTATTTTCTATAATACATATAATACACAGTGAAGTTAAATGCATTACAAACATAGGAAATGAAAAATATAAATAAAGCAACATGATAGCCCAATAATGTGATGACCCTTAAAATATTTCAGGCCGAGATGAAGGCTTAAAGGAAGCTTATTCCAGACTACCCAACCCTAAAAGAAAAATAGTCTATTAACATGACAGAGTTACATGAGATCATATCAATATTGTTCATCGTGCTTTGTGAGACAAAGGTCTTTAACAGAAAAATAAAACAATGTTTTATTCTCAGTATGGCAAATGACTTGCTAAAGAAAATAAAAAAGGACTCAGTCTAGGATCACCAAAGATATTACAAGAAATTATTTACAATACCTCTTCCTTTCCTGCTTTTTCTATAAATAGCAGTTTTACATTGAAAAACTGAGAAGGACTTACCATAGAGTCATATGGTAAGTTGATTCTATGGTTCTTTTCTTTTTAGACAGCAAAGAACCTGCCTAAAAATCCACATTCTTCCAGACAGTAATCATATACAACCAGGCGAAACTTATTCCTATTTAACCTTTTCTTACAAGTTCAGAAAAAGAGAGACAGTCTTGAAAATGCCTATTGGTCTGTATCCAACAACTTTGCCAGATCATTTTTAACTGGAACATGGGACCAATAAGAACACAATAATCAACTTTCAGAAAAGACATTTTTCTTAGGTGTTACTGCCTTTCGAAATTACATGATTTTGTTGCCTTCTTCTTCTGATTAAAAAATATAAATTAAGATACCTGCAGCCTATTTTGCTAAAAAAAAGAATTATTTAGATAAGGAAGGAGGCCAACTGGTTCAAGCAAGAACCTGGGAAAGACCCAGACAAGCACCCATCTGGCTCCAGGGAGGCCCCATGTCTGCTATGTGCAAATCAGGAAATGACTGACTTGGCTGGTGAATCACCACTGCTGATCTACAATGGAAAACAGAAACACAGGAGTAATTAACACTCCTGTGCCTGATCTAGACTTGGGATCTTCAGCCCTAGACTTGGAAAAGGCCCTCCACAGACCAGTTTCTTTATAACAGGGAAGATGACTGGCTAAGAGAAGTCTCCCTCCCTCCTTAATTGATGTCTCAATGTGAGGTGATAAGATGTTCACTAGACTTACTGTGGTGATCATTTCACAACATACATCAAATCATTGTGTTGTACACCTGAAACTAACACAATGTTGTATGTCAATTATATCTCAATTTATAAATAAATAAATAGACCTAGACTTAAACAAAATAAGTATTTTGAAATTTTGACAACAGGAAAATTACAATGTAACAACAAACTGGAGAATGAACAAGTGTGATTCAGAGGAGGAGTGTACACAGAAGTAAAGGATGAGAATGATAGAAAACGGGTAAGGAATGGGGGAAGGAACCACTCATAAGCACAAGTATAAAAGGTAGAACAAGGAGGTGTGTTATCTGCAGAGCAGAGGCAATGCACGCTGCCTCAGTGAAATCTGTGGTTTTAAAAAGTGACTACATTCTCTCTTTTTTCTTAGCAAGGTTGCTAAAGAGCTAATTTTCCTTACTTTGAAGGTGCATCTGACGTTGCTGCATCTCTCTGCCTATAGGAGAAGCTTGGCAGGCTGAAGGTTGCCCCAGCAGGAACCCTGGAGGAACGAGGGCAGGAGGATTCTGGGATGCATCGCACAGTCTCCAGGGTCTGCCCAGCTCCTTGTAGCCGCAGCCCACTCACTACCATCCTCTTCACTGGTTTCCCTCCCTTCTTCGTCTCACTCTCCACTGTCTCACAGTGCTTTCTGGGATCACATCCCAAAGAAACTGCTTGCAGTCAAACCCTCTCAGGTTCAGCTTTTGGGAGAAGCCCCCTACATTTGTTTGCTCAAGCTGCTGTAACAAAATATCACAGACTGGGTGGCTTAAACAACAGACATTTATTTTTGCACTGTTGTGGAGGCTAAAAGTCCACAGTCATTGTGCCACGAGGGTTGATTTCTGGTAAAGTGTTTTTCCTGGCTTGAGGACAGTTTCCCTCTTGCTATGGCCTCATACAGCCTCTCCTCTGTGCACATACAGAGAAAGAGACCCCTGGTGTCCCTTCTTCTTATAAGGATAACAGCCGTATTGGATTAAGCCCCACCCTTATGACTTTATTTAACCTCCTCACAAACACAGTTACACTGAGAGTTATGGCTTCGGTATATACATACATTGGGGGTTAGGGAGGATACAATTCAGACCCTGACAGCATCCTAAGATAGGACCTTCCAGGAAGGAGACATCGGCTCCATGCTCCTACCTCAGAGACTCTCCATGCAAGTAGGAGCTGCTTAACTTGAGTCAGTAGGTCAGGGGAGTCATCCCCTTGTATGACTACAGGGCTTAACCATGCTTCCTCAGGTGTTGCCATGAGGAGCACAGGTAAAGACTGGGGGTGGCAAGGCATGACAGCTTAGACATCTCCAGGCCTTCTTCCCACCTTGCTGAGAGTAGATACAATGGTAGTGGCGATGGTAGGAAGTATAGGGTCTCAGTACACTCTCACAGAAGAGAGGAGGCAGCAAGTTCCCAAAGAAATCTCATGGACTTGAAAGTCAAGTGTAGAAACTTTAGGTATGAATCCAAAAAGCCCTGGATGCCCAGTAAGTGGAGGATATATTTCAAAAAATTATGGCCCATATAGATTGTTTTTTCCTAAGTGATGGGACCAAACTGTCTTCTTTTGCATAACATTAATAATCATACTGAGTCTCAGGGTCACGGTGAATAAATGAGATCATATATGTAATAGCTAGCCCACTGCCTGACACAGTGTCAGCACTCACCAAGCATGACTTCTCTTTCCCCTTCCACAAATGTGGGTGTCCTTCCCTCTCCCCAGGAAACTAGGACTTACACTGGTCTCTGGCTTAGCTGGAAAATATCACTCACAGGGTATTTTTTTTATCATCATTACCAGATTTTAAGAATTACCTCTAGGTTCTTATGATTCGAAATAAATTTTGTCAAAATGAAAAAAAAAATTCCATCCTTTTTCATGGACTTCTTAAGCTTTCTGATATCTACCAAAATGAAATTTGGGGTACAAAGCAATCCTTTAACTGATTTTTTTTTAAAGAATCAAGTTAATTTAAGTATGTATCACTATGATTGATCCATCTGGTTCCTAGATCAAAACAGGACTATCACAGATGCCTACTTCCAGAGCTTGGATGTTGGGAGTAGGCCAGATAAAACAACATTCACCAAAGGAGAGCCTGTTTCACAGGGAAGATGAGGTGTAGCAAGAAGAGAGGCTGAGATGAGATGGACTGGTTTCCATCACTTCTCCTCTGGATTTCTGTTTCTCTAAGTCAGTCTCATTTTCCAGTTCTAGTTCTTGTATCTGTTAACATCCATTGAGTAACTGCTTTCCCTTTCCTATTCCTATGTTTCAAATTCCCATCTTCCAGTGACTTCTCTTCTCCCTTTCCAATACATCGATGATTTCTCAGAGCACTTCCCACTCTCCCAAGCCCATGCTTTCCTTTTCTTCTCTCCCTGTTAGCTGGCCCCAGCACAGCCATTACAGGAATGGGCTGTCTCTCTGAGGGAGGCCTTGCTGACAGTGCAGGGAAAGCCTCCCTGACAGCTGGGTCTCCAGATGAAACACAGGTCCCCACTGGTGTTTGGTACGCAGCTCGCACTGTGCTTCGGCCTCACTGAGAGGGTCTGGGGATTTCATGAGTGCTCTTTGACGACCTCTTTTGTTCAACATTTTTCCCTTTTGCCCTCCCAGCTCCTTTAAAATTAGCAAGAGGAAAAACTCTTGTGATCCTTGTGGAGGAATAATGCAGGACTGGTAACAATGAACAAGTTCCCTTATGGGCTTTGGCTGACCACACAAAATACTCAGCCCCAACTTGCTGAGCCCGGCTGGGTGCTCCTCCCAGGCTCCCTACAGCCCACGCTTCCGACGCCGGCGCACAGGCTTGCCTGACAACCCCCAGGGACCACAGCCTCACACCTCACAGCAAACAGGAAGCAGGGGAACTCGCCAGTGCCCCAAACTACCAGAAAACCTCAATGCCAGACTTCCATCGTCTGCCCCAAAGGCACCCTGCACCTTTGTCAACTCAGGAACGTGGAACGCTCCCCATTTCTGATGGACAGACCACAGATACCATCAGCCCCACGCTCTCACCCAGTAAAAGAATTCTGTTTGTAACATTCCTGATGTTTAGTTACCCAACCTCTGCTAGGCTATTTCTTGAAGGCCTTGAGGGACAATGGAGACAGAGTCTGCTCCCTCTTTCCCATGTCATTTTAATTTCTCTTTCTGTAAGCTAAACAGTCCTGGATCATTCCCTCATTCCCAATTTGACATGTTCTCTGGGTCCTTCACTCTCTTAGTTGCTCTATTCTTATAACATTTGGGTTTCAAAAATAGTTTTAAAACCAAGGATGTTCACAGGTCCAGCTAATATTATTGATAGTATTATTGATATAATATCACAGATACATTATTATTTGTCTTAGTGTCCATTATGATAGACAAATGCCAGGGGCTTAGGAGGGATTATTTAATACTCCTCATTACATACTAGAACACCTATTAGCCACCATTTAGCTCCCTCTTTCTGATTTTTCTCAAATAGTTGGGCAAGGAATGAAAAAAATCACATCCATTTTCCTGTAAAATCTTCTAAATGTCAAATTATTTTCCAGGTGTTTTTCTCTAATACGACACCATTCCTGTGAAGAATCACCATTAAGAACCAAGGAGCAATGAAACTTAATTCATCAAGGACTGGAGGAAAATGTATTTAAAAATGTAGAAAATTTATGTGACACAATGAGTCAAAAATTAAAGAGTATCACATTGAGTGGAGCGAAACATGGGAACCAAACATTTTTTTAAATGTGCTGATATATCCAGAAGCTAAAATGTGGCTATGTAAGTAGATATTACAGAAATCCAGGCCAGTGTCCTGCTTCATATATTAAATGGGCAAATTGCTAGACACTTTGAGGTCATTAAATTTTAGAATCACAGCATAGCAGGCTGAGACTAGGAAAGGAGAAATAGAAGGACAGCGAGGAAAGAAGGAAGGATTAAATCAGTAACAGAACAAACTAAGCCTACTTGCCTCATAAAATGCATTTCTGCCAAGAGAATAGAAAATGATGGTAGACTTGCATTTTCAATAACCCATTTGCCAACCAGCTCTGCTGTGTAGCCACTGTAATGACTTATATAGTAACAGCAGAACCTCTCCCTATCTGTATTATCTAATGTGGATTTGCAAAAAAATGAAATAAAATAAAAAGATATAATTAAACTACACTTAGAAAAGAAAGCTCTAAGAGACAGAAGAACACACCCAAAGTTACTAGTATATATAAAAAGAGTTGCTCTTCTCAAAACTTCAGAGTATGCCTGATTTGGTACAGGAAGGGAGAATTATCTGTGGGTTTGTGCTTTTTTGTTTTGTTTTGTTTTCCAGAAGATAGCATCTGCTGAGAGACTTAGAAATGCAAAAAGCTACTACAGGTTTAGCATAAACATGAAGAGCTGTCTTTCCTGAATCACAAACAGCAGCAGATAAAAAAGAGACAGTAAAAGGTCATCTCACACTCGTTGGCCTTCTGAGTTCGAGGTTTTCCTTTTTCCTTTGGCCACTACCCTGCAATCCGTTGACATGCTGTTTTCTTTGTTGAATCAAGAGAAACAGGCACACCAAAAGCTATTGTTTTCCAGAAGTTCTGCTTGGTTTGCATCACAGGAATCTGAGGCTGTGTTCTAGTACATTTGGATTGATTCTTGAAGCTAGTAACAAAATCCATGCAATGTCTGTGAATTTATTTTCCAATGTGATGTTTTTATCACCTTTACTCTTCCCGATGGATTTCAAGTGCATCTGTCCACCTCCCCAGTTGTAGATGAAAGCATGCCTGAGGTTTACCCTCTGAGATTGTCCTGCCTTAACACAAGAATAATATGAACAGAGAAATTTTAAAACGTAAGGGAAGCAGGGTCTTTCTCAAAGTCTTATTAATCAAATTTGGAAAGGGATGAGGATTTGGCAAATTTTTCTTATTTTCTGGTCAAGTAAAAGGAAGTTCTTCACATCATCAGACAAAATGTATTCTGTTTCCATCTACAAGGTGACTGGAACTGTAATCAGGTACTGTGAGGGACGGGGGATTTTTAAGACACCAGATATGGTCTTTTTCCTACACAGATTAAAATTTAACTTAAAACAATTTAGAGAGCAGTGAAAAGACAGCCAGGAGGGAGGGAGGTCTCAGGAGGAACAGAAATGCCAGCAACACCTTGAATCATTAAGATTCATGGAAAGGTAGAGACAGGGGCCTCCAGCCTGGGAACAGCAAGATGAAAGGCCCAGGAGAGGGGCTGCTTTGAGACTCTTCAGAAGCACTGAATAAGCTTAAGAGAAAGCAAGCAGAGAAAGCCAATTAACATGTTAAAAGAGTGCACAAATTATTTTAATTCTAGAAAGGGGTCATTTTTCTGCTTATTAGGACATCAAATGCTTTGAATAGAGTTTTTCTCACTTATCTCAAGTTCTATTTCCTTTAATGCCCAAATTCCTCTTCTGGGGAGACAGTAAACTAGATGCAGGACCGGAAGAAGTGCTTCCTCATAACCAAGTCAACCTCTTTTACTGCAGCAGCCACATGCTGGCAGCACGTGCTTCTCACCCCACTGCCCACCCTTACTGCCCAGCCCAATAAAAGCGTGTGTGTTTAGGAGGTGGGGGTCTGGGGTGGACACTGAGACAGCATGATAGCATGAGAGCCAGACGCACTGCGTTTTAGAGGTTTGGTGGGGATTTGCTAGTTAGTATTTTATAGACAGTAATGTTTTATTAATTACTTAACTTCAACTCCATTGGAAATGGAAACAGTGCCAAAACCCATAGCTGGAGAGAAGGACAGTATTTATTTCGTTAAGGTTTTGTAACCTTCACAAGAGAATCCCCTTCTTTCTTAAGGTGATATATCTCTGAGGAGGTACCTTATTTTTGTTGTTGTTCAGATAGTATTCTTCAGGTTAGTGTAAAACTGTTGTTCTGTTGTTTAGCTTTAAAACTCCTCTTCAATTCTCCTTCTCTGTTGGAGCCAAAGTTCAGGTAAAGCTGTGAAACAACCTGAAAATAAATAAAAGGCAGGGATTTATAAATAACACCAGATAACATTTACTGATATTTCCATCTGTCTTCTCTCTGCCAAGTGCTTTACCTGCATTATCTCATTTAATCCTTCCCTCCATGCTATGAGGTGGCCATTATAATCCCTATTTTATAAATGAGGAAACTGACACTGAGAGAGTTTGGGTCATTTTCCCAAAGTCACATTTCAGCAAGTGGTGGAGTTAGGATTCCAGGTGTGCCCTTAACCCCTCTGCAAATTTCAATATGGAGTGGGGAGCAAGTCACAGGGAAGCAGCAGGGTGGGAGAAGAACACTTACGGGAGGAACTGGAAAGCTGGTACTGGTGTCAAAATGACCCGCCTACCATTCTGAAGCCAGAGGGTAACAAGAAGAACAAGGAGTGGAGTTTAGAACTGAAGAGCGATACCTAGAAAGTTAAATGCTTGATCTCAATAATCTGAGCCCCTTAATTCTCTACTTTCATCACGAATTACCTGGTTGGGCTCTGCTCTGGATGGCTATAGACAAACCGGGGAAAGTGACCTTCTCCGGGAAGCCAAAACCAGGAGCTCCAGGGGTGCTGCCCAAGAAGGAGAAATGGGCTCTATTCTCATACCTGGGGGGTGACAGCCTCCTATGAGGAAATAAGAACAAAAGAGTCGAGGAGTAGACCAATGAGCTCTCTCAACAATATCATGCTTATCTTCCAAGCCCAGTAAATAATCTGGAACATTTTGCCATTTTGTAGACCTCCAGTGTTGAGAAGAGACTATTTAGAAAGATAGGAATTTAAATGTAACAGGACACTTGTCTGTAGGCTGGGACAGAGCTTGCGTTGGCCCAGCATGTGGACGGCGGCAATGCTCCTGGCAGTACACAGGGTCTTCCTAAAGCCCTAGGAAAAGGGGTCGTTCATACCGCAGGATGTTCAGGGACATGTTAAAAGGTTCAAGCCACAGGTCCATAGGAAAAGACTTGAACTTTGACAATAATGATATTCAAGTCCATTAGAAAAATGTCTGTTGGAAAAGTCCAAAGGAAGTCAGATGTCAGGGAGGCCCAGCCAAGTCCCTCAGAGGAAAGCATCGTGAATGAAGAGAGAATCCGGCTTGGTGGGTGAGACAAGCAGGACTGGAATATCCAAAGGGAAAGCATTTGCTGATCAACTGACACCCACCCTTGAAACCCAGCCCCTGGGTGGCACCTAACCCCTAAAACCCAAGCAAAAGAAAGTCACTGAGGAGCTCTTGAGCACCACTGCTTTCTTAGGATTCACGACTCAGAATTTCAGCACGATCCACAATCTTATCTATTCCCATTACCAGGGCTGGTCCAACCCCAGGGGGGAACTCTTCACATCTCTGGCTGTTTCTCTCTTTGAAAGAAATGACAACTGTATCCAAATGCCATGAAGTTTTGCCACTGCCAGTTTCAGAGATTGACAGCCTTTCAGAGTGCAGGGAGGATTCAAGCAGCTAAAAGTTCTTAAGTCAGGGAAAAACAAATTAAATAATGTGTCATAATCCTCTCCGATATGCTGAATATAATGGATTCTTACATAATGAAGGATCGTTTCCCATTACTGTTGCACATCCATTGTCTTCCTTTTCTTCATGTTCCAAACTGGGCTTCTGGAGGCACTCACAAATCAGCACACCATTCACAGCCAGTTGCATGTGGAGGAGGAGGAACATTCTTCAATATTAAATAGCTCATGCTACTCTTAAATTATACCTATATAAGTTCATACTCTTCAACTGTACATAAAGGTCTAGACATCACATGCATGAGGCCAAATATCATTTCTTTACACTGGCAACTAGATGGACACCGAACACTAGAAGTAGTAATGGTTTTATTTTTATAGATATATTTAAATGACTAATTTATATTCAGAAAGTTAAAATTAAAATGCCAGCTCTGTTTTAAATTTATGATATTCATTAATTCCAATTTGAATTTTCTCTCTTGATTTCAATAGACCCTTTTTAATACTTCAGAAGAAAAAAATGACCTTTTTGAAAATGAGACTTTATTTTTCAATGTTTACATTTATTTTCATTTCTATTTTTTTTAATGTATTCAAATTTTGTACACAGTAAATGAAAATTATTCTTCATACTTTAGAGCATTGAAGTTGTGAACAAACTGAAATCACAACGGAAAATACAAAACAGAGTTCAGAAGAGTAAAAAGGCTGAAATTCAAAAAACAGAAATTTCATTGTAATGAAGGGATATTTGTCAAGGGAGATCCAGAGGTTAAGATCTATTTTCTATGCCAGTGTGTTCACTTGGTTTATGCTTTCAAGTATTTAGACTTTTATATGTGGGCCTTCATTTTTACTCTTCCCCTGGGCCTCAAAAATGTTGGGGGCAGAGCTGCGCATACACCCTAAAAAGGAAAGAAACACGTAAAAACATTTTTAAACGTGCAAAGTGGCATCTTTAAGACTCTAAATGAACCTGCTGCAAGAATTTTGCCATTTTGCCACTGGAGCACTTGGTGGTACAACTGAAAACTGTCTTTCTCGGAGACAGCTTTATGTGACACCTCCCACCCACCCCAAGGCCTGAAAAAGAGAGCTCTGGCCTCTAGAAGAGGGCATTTACCTGCAGCCCAAAGGATGAGAGAAGCACTATGGGTAAAAAGCAGAATCCCAGGCCACAGCGATGCAGAGGATAAACAGTCCAGGTCCTGAGAAGGCAAAGTGAGTCATGCACGCCAAGCAGAGAAGCAGAAGCCACTCCACAGGACCAGAGAGACCAGGACAGCCAGTCCCCATGGGCATCTGCGGTAGCCAGAGCACAGGGACAGCAGCCCCCTGGCAGCGGCTGACTTACAAAGGCCCCTCTCTCCCAGATGACTTCTGTGAGCTGGTGGAAATCTAGGAAATATTCAGGTTATATAGCTATACATGAAAATATTTTGCATAATATTATTGAGTAGCAATACTCCAAGTTCAGACCTTAAGTAATACAAAACTCAGAAATGAACAAATGAAGCAAGATTAGTCCATTAAAAAACTTTCTCTGAATATAATAATACTTTGAGGATATAGTTAAATATATATAAATATAGGGTATAGTTAAATATAATAATACTTTGAGGATATAGTTAAAAATCTGGGATTTTCCACTCTTTTTTTTTTGTCTCAAATTATATAATGTACTACAAGAGGTACTTTAAAAAATCAAAAAAGCACCAAGAGATAACTTGGTGAGCTTTAGGTCGGTTAGTTTTTGAAAGCATAATAGGTATGCTTTACTCATCTAGGTTATAAATGTCGTAGGCACGGCTTAACCAGAAGGCATAAAAGCACAAGCGTGCTCTAAATCAAACATAGCACAGAAAATGCATTGGGAAACAGTCCTTTCCCACAGAACAATAAAACCTATTATAATTTACCTCTTTCTGAAAGGATGATTCCATTCTTTTGCAAATGTAATTCCATTATATTTCCAAGTCAGTATTTCCTTGGAAACAAATGGGAGCTTCTCTCTCAGCATGGGAGTTTTGCCTCCAAGAGACAATTGGACTTGGGAACTTACTTGTCCAGTCATGGATGAAAATATGAGAATTTTTCAGAACATATTCTGTAAGTCTACTATCAAGAGGAACTAACTCCCTCAGCCACATTCAGGTCATCCCAGTGACTCTGAATGTCCATGCAGGAAGCAGCCTTCCCAAATGGGTCCACTGAGGCAGATGAGGGGAGCAGAGATAGACATAATGTAATGGAATTGTCTGAATGGTTACTATTTCTCCCCTACTACTTAGAGAGATTTTTCTTCAGACCATGTAAATAGGCATAATATTTATCACACGTTAGCTCTCTTAGAATTATTTAAAAGGACTCTTCCAACTGACCCCTTTTAAACAAATCATGCCTCTGTGTGATCCATCAGGTACAGAAAGCAGAAATGCAGAGACACTGCCATATATTCAGAGTAGGCTAACTAAACACTAGTTTGTAACTATAAACAACCCATCTATTACCCATGGGACTTGGAAGTCAAAGGGACATGTGCCCCCACACTCCAACGACATTGAAATCCAAACCACAGGGCAGCCTCAGTGAACCGGGGAGCTGTTGCCACCCTGGAAAGACATCCACATTTGGAATTCCTGTGGCTGGTCACAGCTCCAGAAGTTTCCTCCAGTGTGTCCCAAAAACACATACTGAGGTCTCCACCCAGGATCCCATAGGGTTCTCATTAGTCAGGGCTCTCAGAGAAACAGAACCAAGAGGTACATACATAGACAGAAATTCATTTTAAGTAATTGGCTCAAGGGATTGTAAGTCTGAATTCTGCAGGGCAGACTGGCAGGCTGGACATTCCAGCAGGAGCTGATGCTGCAGTCTTGAATCCAAAGGCAGCCTGGAAGCAGAATTCCTTCCCCTTTGGCGGTCTCTGTCCTTTCCTGTAGGTCTTCAACTGGCAGGATAAGGCCCACCAATGTTGTGGCAGTTATCCAACTTTACTGATTTACACATTAATTACATCTAAAATAAAAACCTTTACAGTAATATTTAGACTTTTGTTTGACCAAACAACTTGCCCTAGCCAAGATGACACATAAAATTAACCACCACAGTTTCCAAGAATGCACCACCCCCCACCCCCTGCCTAGAATGTTCCAAGCACAAGTCCCTGTTTTCCAGGGTCATTTAGCCTGGAAGCTGACCCACCCTCTACAAGAACAAAGATATCCCTTTTGCCCCATCCCAAACTTTGGTGAGGTACCCCAAAGGCTCTGAGACTTCCCAGCCACCCCAAATCCCAGGGGCAACTCTGTCCTCTCCAGAGCACAACACCCATCTGAACATGGATGGGGGGGCCCTTGTTCCCTGCACTCTTGCCCAAAATACAGAAGAACCCCCTCACCTCACCACTACCCTGAGCGAGAGTTAACTGAACAATCAGTTCAGGCACAAAAATCCACCTGTCACATGCTTTTAAGCTGTGTGTCTTGAACATCCAAACAAGAAATCCTTAAATATTTGTAACTCACTCAGAGATCCCTAGATTCGCCTCACTTTACTTAAAAAATTGGGCATTTTTAGCACATCAACTTTTATACACGTCAGGAAATATGTTCATTTAATCTCTAAACTTGTTCTTGGTTTCAAGAAATTAAAGCCTTTCCCTACTGTTTTTGATAACAGAAATTATAGTGGAGAGAAAACACAGATACAAGAAGATAACATCTCAGGCTCAGAAGCCACAAGAAATGGATCCCTGAAGCCACAGGCCACATCAGCAGGCAGAGAACAGCAAAAAAAAAAACCCCAAAGGGAACGATGCATAAAGACTCATTTCCTTAGAGTTGGCATTATTTTTATACAGAGGCTTCATGAAGAATTCTGGAGGGTCAGTAGAGGACGCCATTCAGCAGGTGAGACACCAAGTGTGAGCCTCAGCATCAACACAGGGGGTTAAATTTCCCAAACACTTACTCATTCTAGCAAGACAATTGCAAGCAACTGTGGCATCATAAAATGAGTTACTGCAGGTCCTAGCAGCGCTGTAGAAATTAAATTAGTTCCTCTATGCTTTGGATGATGGATCATTCACCCGGTGATGCACTGCTGTAGCCAGCACCCAGGAGGCCTTGCCTAAGCAAACAGGGAAGTGGCCACCATTCCTGCTTCCTGCTGCTCTGTTCCCACCCCAACAAGCGAAGCTGAGCAGCATGACCTACTGAATTTATCTGCCTTGTTATCATCACTGGCAATGACAATGCTGCCCAGTGGGCCCCTGGCCTCCTTTCAGTCCCAAAACATCAACAAAGACCAGCCACCAAAAATCCATTGCAGGAGGATGCAGGCTTGCCTTGCCTCATCAGACCAAGAACTGCCTGATTACACAACAGGAAGAAGAAGTGGCCAGAAAAGAACTTGAAAGAGGAAAGCAGATTTTTGGAAATGTGTCATTTGTTTCCTTCACCCACTGACCTTTTTTGTAGTTTTGCAACAAAGGTATACACATTTACAGAAATGGTTCACAGCACATTAGAGAAAAGACCTAAAAATTATTAGATTTCTTGTTGGGTCGAGGAGGTTTTGGTTTCTGCTGAGTGAAAAAGTTCTCATCATTCAAGTCGTAGTCAGTCACTGGTAAAACCGAAAGCTTTCAATAGCCCCGGTGCCACATCTTGTATCTGACATGCAAAGGAAATCTTGTAACAGGAAATCGGCATTCCTGTTTCATTTTGGCCTGAGTCAAATCCCTGGTGTACTAGCCATGTGACTTTCAGTAACTCAGCTAACTTTTGTGTCTCAGTCGCTTCATTTGTATAATGGAGATAAAATGAAATCAACCTGAAAGGGTTGTCTTGTGGATTGAGTAAAATAACACCTGTCAAACTGCCTAGCACAGTACGTGGCACATCGCAGGCACTCAGTAAATGTTAACTATAGTCATGAGAGCACTTTGCAAACTAGGAAGCATGACCCAAATGCAGGTTACCTTCTGACATGATTGGTTATAGAATCATCCTATAATTCCTTCCAAATAACACAACAGAACATGCCATGTCACGATGAGTTTCCTGTCTGGCCAGGAGGCTGGAGTAACAAGAGGGTGCCCTCCAGAGCTGGGAGGAGGATAAGGGAAGAGGTATGGGTTCCAACCTCCCTCTGCCATTTTAATGGAGCTAAAGAGCTGAACCCCTGGAAAGTTATTCTGTTGCTAGTATCACCATGCTTTTCATGTTGCATATTAACCCTTAAAAAATGTTGAGAGTCAACTGACAAAAAGGAAAGCTCCTGTAGCATTAGATATTTGGGGGCCCACCATGGAACTGCACAAATTATATACTCCCAACCTTCACCCATTTTCCCCTTTTCCTTCCACTACTCATACCCACAAGCCACGCTCTGGGTCTCTGTACCAAGTGGCCATTCCCATACCCAGGGAGGCAGCGTCCTGTGATGTGAAAGTGTAGGCCCATGGGCAAACTGCATGGATTCAAATGCCTTGTGACTCTGTGAAAGTCACCTTACTCCTCGGTCCTCCATTTCTTCATCTGTTACATGAAGATAACAGAAATGCTTGCGTCAAAGGTTTATTATGCAGATTAAATGTGATAACATATGTTAAAAAAAATAGGTGGTCAGTAAACATTAGCTTTTAGAATCATCATCATCTTTATCACCATCTTCCTCATCCCCACCTTCTTCAGTATCTCTATCAGTATTACAGACACTCCTCACTCAGTCAGAGCAACCACCCACAAGTCTATCATCCTCTCTGTGAAACTGCCAGATCATCTTCTATGGCAACCGGTTGTGCTAAGTGACAAAAGAATAGGGGGACAAATGCAGGTGGCTCACAAATGCACTGCAACAGAGACTTGGATTAGAATCCCAGGCAGGGAAGAGGGCCAGCTCCAGTGCACTGAATGGGGGATGAAATATGATACCCTTGAAGTCACTAATGTTCAGCAGATAGCACAACACAACATCCTTTAGGAATGACACAGCTGAGCTTCAGGCCCAAACGCTTGACTTCACAGATGAAAGCGGGGCCCAGAGCTAAGGACTTCCCCAGTGAGTTCACGTCAGACAAGAACCTAAGTCTCCTGATGTCTGGTCTAGGGCTCTTCCACGACTCCCTGGCTTATTGACTAGTTGTACAAACTCTGACCCAGGTTTTGGGGCAGGGAGACACGCCCAGCACTGGCCTCTCTCGCCAAAGACTCCCCCAGCTGCACCTGCCAGTGAGCTGCTGACCCCCCTCCTGCTCCTCCACATTTCCTTCTGAGTCAGTTTCCCTTCCTCTCCTGGGAACCAGCCAGCCTTGCAAGGACATGCAGCAGTAACATGGCTTTTGCAATGAAACCCAGGCCCTAGGGTCAAAACCCTTCTCCCACTATCTGCTCTCTTCCCTCATGGTTCCTCTCTGCTCTAGTTCTTTGAATCCAGGCCCTTTGACCATTCGCCATACAGATGCCCTGTTGGAGCCCTTATTCACCTGCTTCTCCTCTCTTCCACCTTTTTGCCTTTTCTCTCACCCTTTTCATGGAATGCCTTCCCCTCCCCCACCTATGTCCCTCCTCCTCCTGTAAATCTCAGTTCCAGCATCCCTAGCTCAGCAGCTCTCTGAATCACTCCCACCCACTGACCAGATGCGACTCAAGTGTCTCCCTTGCTGATCCCCAAATGTGTATTTTGATCTTTGCATCCTTGCACTTACCACACTCTACATTTCTGTTACCACCACACCAAGAGCTCTTCAGGTGCCCATCTGCTTTCACATCCCTGGGACATAGCACAGTGCCTGGATTCTCAATAAATATTTGTTTGAATGAATAGAACACAAGTAAAGTTGCCCCAACTATTCCACCTAGCTAAAACTGTTGTTGTTTGCATGTTAGTGACTTGAAAATTGTTTCACAAGTTCCTTAACTAATGAACTAAGTAACTCTTTTATTTTCTGTTCTCCTGATTCTTTCATATCTCCTCTCATGAGACACCGCCTCTCTTTTTCTTTCCTCCAGATTAACAATTTCAAAATTAGCATCTCAACTCAAAGGATTAAAAGAGACTCGAGGTCGCAGGGGTTGCATGATGCAGAATCATGAACTAAACAGGAAGTGTGGTTCCTGCACTCATAGATACGCCCAACTAACAGCAGAGAGGTCTGCCTCTTTGCAAACAACCCGAGTGCTGCCGCTGAGCACAGGTGCGCTTAGAAAGCCCGTGGCTGTGCCGGGGACCACTCCCTGCAGCGAGCACTTGGTGCTGGCCTGGGGGCACACTTGGTCCCCTGGGCATTCCTTGCCGCCTTCCCACTTTCTCCTTGAACCTGCAGTCCCTCCTACTCACTCTCACCCGCAGAGGCTGTGCCCTTGCTTGCTCTTCCCAGGAAAAATGACAGCCACGCAGAGAGAACTCCCGTGAGCCCGCACCACCATGCACACACCCCGCCATCCACATCTGCAACCCTAGAACCCTCCTCTCCTGGAAGAGGCGAACGTTTCCACCTGTGCACTAGATCTTGACCCTTCCTGCCTCTTCTGGGACATTTCTTCAGCTGTTCTCTGTTCTCTGTGCAGCTTCAATTTTTCCTTCTTATATTGGACACTGCGTCAGAAGACAGCATGCTCTTTCCCTCCCATCTTAAAAAAGAAAGAGGAAAAAGACCCTTTGCCCAGTCCCTTCCAGGTTTTCTCTTTCCCTTCACAGCAGGGTTTGTCGTGAGCACTGTGTTTTCAGTTTAACTCTTTCTGCTGTGACTTGAAGCCACTCCAGTCATACTTTTACCCTCTAAATTCCATCGAGGTCCCCAGTGTCCGCCGCGTTGTTAAAGCTTTGGCCTCACTGACCTTTTGGCAGCATGTGGGACTAGTGGTAACTATCTTTTCCTAACACCTCTCTCACCAGCTTTGGGGACACCTCACTCCCTTGAGTTTTCTCCAACCTGTCTGGACACTCCATCCTGACCGTTTCTCATCCCTCTTCGTTTCCTGAATCTCTAAATGTTGGGGTACCCCAAGCTCAGTCCTGAATTCTCTTATCTATCTACACCCACTCCCTTGGTAATCTCATCTAGATTTATAGCTCGAAATACTATTTTCATGCTGATAATTTCCCGAAATGTCAGACAGGCATCTTATCATGTCTAAAACTGAGCTTTCTCGATATATGCCCCCAAATTAGCTCCTGTACAGTTAATTACAACTCAGTTTGTTCAGTTGCTCAGGCCAAAACTCTTGGAGTCATCTTTAGCTCCTTTTTCTCTCTACCCTTCATCAGCTCTGTCAGCAGTTTCTGTTGACTTCACTTATTTCTTGCTTTCATCAGCATCTTCTATTATTATTAGAGGGCTCTAAGCCTCACATGACTACAGAAATTCAAAAGGAACCACAAATGCTATCAAGAACGCCAAAAAGGCAGAAGATCCCCAGGGAAGACCCACAAGTCTACCTGACCTTGGAGCCCTTCTCATTCCCTGCCTTTCCCGATGCTTCTGCCCCACATCAGCTTATAATATTTTTACATTTTTTGTTTTGAAATAATTACAGATTCACAGGAAGTTGCAAAGACAGCATAGATATCCCAAGTATCCTTTACCCAGTTTCCTTTGATATTACATATCCCATGTAACTGTAGCACAATATCAAACCAGGAAGTTGACATTGGTGCATATGTATAGATGCATGTCATTTAAACATATATATAGATTTCTGTAACCACCACTGCAATCAAGATTCAGAGCAATCCCATCACCACAGAGAACTTCCCCATGCCACCCCTTTTATAATCATACCTACCTCCCCTCATCCCTAACCCTGGCAACATTAATCTGTTTTCCATCTCTTCAGTTTTTTCATTTTGATAATGTCATACAAATGGAGCCTTATAGTATGTGATCCTTTGGGGCTGGCATTTTTTTTTACTCAGCAAAACATCCTTCAGATCCTTAGATGTTATCACATGTATCAGTAATGGGTTCCTTTTCATTGCTAAATAGTATTCTATGGTGGATGTTCTGCAGTTGTTCAACCATTCACTTACTGCAGGATTTTTGGTTGTTTCCAGTTTGTTACTATTACACAGAAGGTGGCTATGAATAATCCTGAACAGGTTTTTGTGTAAACATAATTATTGCTTCCCAAGAGGGCAGTGGCCAGGTTGTATGGTAAGCATATGTTTAGGGTACTTTTTTGTTTCATTTTAGGAACTGCCAAATGACTTTCCAGAGTGGCTCTACCATTTCACATTCCAGGATGGTTCCAGAACCCAACCACTTCTCACCACCAGACCATACCCTGATCCAAGTGACTGTCCTCCCTCCCTGCATCACTGTAATAGCACTTTAACTGCTGTTTCTACTTTGACCCGTGTTCTCTTCCTACCCCTGCAGTCTGTTTCCAATCCGGCAGCCAGAGTGATCCTGGTAAAACAAAAAATTATTTCTCTGATGGAGACCATACAATAGTTTCCCATGCCACCCTGAGTAAAGCCAAATTCCTTACTATGACCTGTGTAACTAGGCTTTTCCCTGTCCTCTTGCCATTTTCATTTGTTCACCCCATCACTCACTCCTCTCCAGCTGTGACAATGGCCTCCTTGCTCTGCCTACACATGCCAGACTCTCTTGTCAACTTCCCATTTGCCGTCCCCCTGCCTCGATCGCTGTTCCCATACGCTCACTCCTGAATTCTTCCAGCTCTTTATTCACACATCCCTCTCAGGAAGCTTTCCTAGCCACCTAGCTCCCTACCAACATTCCCTGCTTTGTATTTCTCCTTTCTTATCACTATCTAACACACCGCATACTTTACTTACCTGGGTTACTGTCTTCTGCCCTTCACTAGGATGCACC
The DNA here is from genome assembly GCA_032199065.1 of Smutsia gigantea. NCBI lineage: Eukaryota > Metazoa > Chordata > Mammalia > Pholidota > Manidae > Smutsia > Smutsia gigantea. The sequence continues at coordinate 59,412 of JAVSCE010006190.1, forward strand.
TTGAAGGCAGGGACTTCTGTCTGTTTTGCTCACTGCTGAAGCCCTAAGAACTAGAATAATTCCTGCACATAGTGGATACTCAAGAAATATGTTTTAAACGAGTGGATGGATAGATGACTAAACCCTCACTAACTAGAAAAATATGATTCCCAGTGCAGTATTTCATATGAGTTCACCATGTCCCTGTGTAGAATGCCACTCAGAGCACACTAAGAGGCCAGAACAAAACACCAGGAGCATTTTAAAGTGTTCCCAGAAAATAACAACAAATAAATACTTGTAAATGGGCAAGCCAGTGGTGCACCGGGCCACCTGGCTGGCGTCCTTGCCTTACCACCTCACTAGAACAAAACTCTGGAGCTGCCCCAGTTCTGAAGCGTCGCACTGGAACACAGCGCAGGGAAGTAAACAGGAAGCCTTAGGCTCATTCCCGGATCACCTGCAGAGCAAGACCACATGCAATTTACATCCACCCTTCGGTCATAAATCCAAAACAAAGATAGGATCCTTCACTCCTATAAGGACTGTTTCTCAAAGCCAAAAAGAATAAAAATCTCACCTCGTTGCCCACTGCATTACACTGTCTTCCAACCTTATGTTTGGTAAGAGAGAGAATTTAACCACAAACAGCAGGCAGAGTTCACGGGGGATATAAGAAAACTCAAAGCCAATGAGGAGAGCTTGTTTACAGGCTGAGAGGTACCAATACATGGCATGGACATGCCAAAAAAACATTTTAAGTAGGCTAATTTATATTTTACTTACTGATATTGGTTTATTTTCTATTTTTGGAGCATTTGCTATGAAAACAGACAACAATTAAATTGCACATAGTATGTACCAAGGACTATTCTAAACACTTTACACATATTAACTCAACCAATCCCCCAGGCAAGACTAGGTAGATACCATAAGGAGCCCCGGATTACAGAGGTTTTTCATAATGTGTCCAAAGACATGCTGCCAGTGAGTGAGGCCCCTGGACGTGACCCCGGGCCGGCTGGCCCTGGAGTTGTGTTCTTCACTGTTTCTCTCCACTTTGTGCTAGCATCTGTGCTAAAATAGGCTACCCCCATTACCTCATAAAATGTTTAAAACCACCCCAAGAAGTAACAGAAGAGGCAACTTAAGCTTAGAGAGGTGAAGTCAGTAGCCTGGGAAGTGGGTGAGAGAGCTTCAAACTCAGGTCATCCTAACTCTTAAAATCCATCCATGTGACCTCTTCTGGCCTCTTCTTTTTCCTACTCTTCCTGCCTGCTGGGAAGGTAGGCTGCTGTCCATTGGTTGCCCACCCTTTCTAGCCTCTCCCCAACCTGCAAGTCTACACACACACCAATTAGCCTCTCCCTCCTTCCTTCAGAACACCTTTCCCTCATAAGGCTTTCCTTTGAATAGAGTCTACCACTGCACTGAAATGAGTTCTTTAATGTCAGGCCGCAGACGCTATGATAAGACTCTCAGAGAACATGAAGAAAATATTTTTGAATGCAGGGTTTGGGTCTCTTTCTGAAAGACCACAAATTACATGCCTGGCACTGTTGTTATCTTTGTGAGTAAAGCTGGTAAGACCACAGTAAGCCACGTTTTGCCTGTGTGATTTCTGACAAGTGTTGTCGTCTCTCTGTACCTTGTTTCCCATGTGCAAAAGGGAATAAAAATATACCTTCCTTTAGGGGTGTGAGCTATATACAGAAAGCAGTGCTTAGAAAGGTTCCCTGCATAAGGCAAGAGCTCTCTAAATGTTTATTAATTGTCATTACTACTAATGCTCAGATGACTGTCCTGCTGTGGAGTAAGGGGACGGAGTCTCCCTCCTCAGTCCCAAATGCTTCTCAATCTAGAAACACTTTCTGCCACGGGTTTTCAGGAATGCTTGTTTTCTGCCTCATAGAGTGGAGAGTTGGATTGATTTAATATTACTTGCTATTCATTTTGTGTTTTTCTTCCTTAAAAGACCTCTGTGCGACCAACATTTCTTTCCATGAAACTGAACAAAGCCACATTCTTTAAAGGGAAATTTTGGGAAGAAATACTGTGGGTCTTGTTTTCAGGAATGGCCAAGCTGATGGAAGTCTGCTTACTGTTAGAAATGTGACAAATGCTCCCGCAAAACAAGAACATCCATGGTACAGGAAAATACACTCTAAAAACAAAAGCTATTTTATATTTATCAGCATTTGAGAGCAAATTTGCATTGTTCTCAATGCTTTGCGTTCTGCTTCGAAGGCTTCTTTTGAAAGAAATGAGAACAGTGCAGATTTTTTTTAAAAAGCGTCCTTGGCTTCTGTGACCCCCACCATGGAGATTTACCAGAAATTGACTGCTAAGCGAATGTTCTCCCATCTCATTGCAGAAACCACTGATAATTCTCACCTCCCTTGATGGAAACTTCTGTTTCCTCCTGCCTTTTCAGGGGACTTGGTCATCTTCCCCATTCAGAATCTATTTCCCAAGCCATGAATTTTAAATTATTCACATTTAACCCTTGCCTCACTTTGTGCTCTAAGAAAAGTTCTGAAACATACAGGCAGGAAACACGTTCTGCTCCCTAAAATTTCAGAACTACCCGAATACACGCGTCCATAATCATTCATTCCAGTAACTCCCAGCACTGTGACACATGTTGCCACTGCCAGTGAAAGGATTTGCTCAGGAAATTGTGAAAGAAACCAGATAAATGGTTAAACACCTGCATGGTGGAGGTGAAGGGGCTTCCAAAGTAGAACTTCATAAGATGTCTGCCTCCTGCAAGAAGACGAGCTCCAGCCCTCTGAGCTGAGGGATCTCTGTCTGGCAACAGTGAGTCTCCTCAATTTACCAATGTGATGAAAACATCACCGTTTGTACCTACACACCTCTCTTTTCCAGATGTCTGAACTGTTTTTGACACAGGGACATCAGATGAATTACTTTTGGGGGCCCTGTGTCTGCCTCACAAGTGAGACATGCTTAGCTGATGGCCCCATCACAGGTGACAAGTCAGCGAGGTGTAGCTGAGCCCTGGCTTCCTCCCTGTGAGCGGCTCCGGCCCGTGCCCTCAATTGTTCCTTCTGACTGCTTTCAGGGGACTGCCCTCCTCCTGCAAACACTGTTTTGACGTCTTATCATTACACATCCTGTTGACGGACAGAGATAAGAAGAGCAGAGTGCTTTGCATTTTCCTCATTAGATTGAGCAATTAAGTCACCTAATTATTTGTGTCCTTAAGCCATTGGTGGCCAGATTTATACAGCTGATCAGAACTTGTATTGCAGCTTAATCCTGAGAAAACATACGTGAATTCTGAGTTTTGCGGTTTGTAGCTCTCCTTAGGTCCAAGAGTTCTCTTTGAAGGCAATACTCTGGTTTAGATGATTAACACATTATGTTAACAAGGCCAGAGCTATTAACTTATTAATTTGTCAGTTAATGCCTCTCAGCTCCATGTCATAGACTGTAACAGTCCTGGTCAGTTGTCTCAGAACGACTGTTGGTTTCCAAAAGACCAGCTTAAGAAAAAGTAGCTAGGTCAGCATAAAGCCACCATCCCAAGAGAAGAAACAATTGAAAGGCTCCCATCCTACAAAAATACGGGTTGTTTTTCTTGTGTGAAACACACTAGCACCTGTATTAGTATCTGAATTTTCGACACTATACATATTCATTACAGATATTAGGTATTAGTACAGGTGCTGGTGTGGAGTTTACATGAATGCAGGGTGAGTCGCATTCCTAATGGAATTCTTCTACAGTTTATACAACCATTTACATAAGAGTATAATGGCATCACTAGAGCCAAAGACTTCACGGATTTCCTTTTGAAGCATAAAATGCAAGGAAATTGGCTCTGCCCCTAGAATAATTGTGACAAAGTTTAGCATGCCATCAGAATTTATTATAGTAGTAAACTGGTCATTAGGGCAATTCACCAATATAGATCAATTTTAACATGAAAACATAAAGAGCTTGAAGGTGGTGGTTCCCATATCAAAATAGCCAGAAATGTGGCTGTCTTGGCCCAAGGGCATGGCCCATTCTGTCCTGGGAGAGATATATCCCTATCATGAAGATGGATTGATCAAACTGCCTTCGCTAAATGCCATGGATTACTTATATCATGCAACTGACTCTCCTGGTTCTAAGAATCTTTGTAGTGTGTCCGTAGCAATAAGATGTACTTATCTGCTGATAGCAGCACTCGTTTATTAACTTAATTCAACACACAGGCATTAACTGCCTAATTCAGGCTTAGAAATCTAGGGTCCTCATGGAGCTTGAGTTCTAGACAGATATTGATCTAAGAATTACATAAATATGTAAAAACACCTGTCATGATAAATGCTAAGAATGAAAGGTATATAATCTGAAAAGAGCAGAAAATAATCTGAACACATCAGTATTGTCATTATTCTGATGAAGTGGAAATAAATACAATATTTGACTTTCAGAATTCTTGTGGAGAATATACAAAAACATATTTTTGGAGTCTACATACCTAGATGAAAATAAGGATCATTCTCCTATAGTGGATGGGCTAAGCTATGTTGCAGAAAAAGTATTAAAATCTCAGTAACTAAATATATCAAGGGTTTAAATTCACCAGCATAAGATCACCAGATAACCTGGCAGCTCTCTAGGGCAGCACTCTTCAAGCAGTGAATCAGTAATCCAGTCCTGCTTGCATGGTGGGGCTCCAGCATCTCAAGATTTGGCTTCTAGATCACTGTGGCAACAAAGACTAATAGAGTGAAGGGTCTCAGTCATGCACTGCCTCTTAAATGCTCCATCTTACACAAGGACGCTAGTATATGTGGGGAGAATATAGATATTCAGTACATACTTCTGCCAGAAGAGGGAAGAGCATGGTTTTTGAAAGAGTCATCCAACTTTTCTGAGATAATATTCTCATTGATCAATGGAAAGGGTCACTCAAGCTATCTCACAAGGTTAATAGGATTAATGTGAAGACCTTATCCACTGCAAGGAGCCATGGAGAGGCTGTTACTGCTATTTTTACCACAACCACCAAAGACACAAACACCAAGGGGAAAACTAAACATTGAATTGAAGCATGACAGGCCTGGACTAGTTCCTGTCAATGGGATGGGCCAGGCCATCTGGCTGGGCACCTAAGGATCAGCAGCATCCTGCATTATGTCATGTAGGGCACAGCGGGGTGGCTGGGAACAGCACGGAAGCAAAGCAGTGCAGACCCCGGCCCTTCCCTAGCCTCCTGGAAAGCCGTTTGGCTTCTGGGCTGCTGTGCATTCACCTACTTCTCCTACAGGGCTAGTCTAACATTGTCTGAGTATGCGCATAGACCTAGTTTTGTTTTGTTTTTTGAAAGCTAAATATATTTAGGCACCCAAGTACCTTCTCATTGTGAATATTATCCTGGTCAGAGATGATGTGTATTACTCATTTAACTGGTATTATTAGTCCCTGTTGGACCTGATGGAGCCAATGGCCCTCATCTAAATTCTAGACCCTTCTTTACCTAACTAAAAACCAGGAAACGCATAAGGAAGCAATTCCTGGCTATCATTATGGCTCTCAATTGTCTTAGGTGAGATGAAACTCAGGTAGTTTTTAACTATTTGAGAAAAACTGTATTTATTTATACTCTCTTAAGCAATCATCCTCGGCACCAATACATCTGTCTAATATACTCCCTTTACTGCTCTGGAGCTGGGTACAACTGTTAGGGGCCCAGCACGACAACTGTAGGTTTGGGACCTTGAGCAAATGACATCAGGCTCTTTATTGTGGGTTTTTACCTCCCTATCTGCCTGTGCAGCCTATTCACAGCCAGAGCAAAGCAGCAGAGTGCAGTAATATTAAAGGCAATACCAAAACAAGAAGGATATTTCTACAAAAGCAAGTAGAGGTGAAAGAATGAAATGAAAGTAACTGATTGTAAGAAAAAAGTCTCAGGGATTCCACAGGTTCTAGACAAACAATCCAAAGGCTTGGGAGATTAATTTAACCACTACAAAAGGATGATTCTGAGAAAAACAACCTGCAAGACCAATTGAAAAATAAATGGCTGTTCCAGAAAATAGAAAACAATTGAAAATGCTGAGAAGATAGAAAGGATATGGTAAACAAAACTGCACTCATTTATTTTAAGAAGGTCTATATCCAGAATCTATGTCATTATTGAAAGGTACTACAGTGACCCCAGGGGAAAAAAAAAGAGCAGAAATACTACATTTCTGTTGTCTATTAAGAGAAGTTATAGAATCTTAGGGGCTTTCCTACAAAATTAAAGCTTAAGAAATCACACAAATAAAAGAGATTCACTGTATAACCTTTTTATAATTATTGGTAGAGATTCATTCTTAACAAAGTAGTAGATTATCTGAATATTTTAAATCTCATTTTATGAAAATTGCCTACATATTAATATTATGTCATTTTTGAAAATAAACATGTTGAGATGTTTTATTAGGTGCTTGCGTTGCATGTTGATGTATATACATATGGTGGGAGGTGTGAGTACATGTGTGTGACTGCTTGTACGTGTATAGTGTGTTTTATGTATGTCTGCACGATTTGAGTATGTATGTCTGTGGTTGTGCATATGAGTGTATGTGTATATGTGGCACATGTGTGAGAGTGTATGTGTTTCTATGCATGAGTGTTTGTGGGCTGTGTGACTGTGACTATGTGAAAGTCTATGCAAGCATATGTACGTGACAATGTTTGAAAGTGTATATGAGAGTATATGTGAGTGTGGTATGAGTGTATGTGTGCATGTGAGCACATGTAAGCACATGCAGGAGCTGTTATTAACAGCAGAACACTTCCAATAAACCAAAGGATAAGGCATTTCCATGGCCTGGAAGGAGACAATGAGTAGAGATATCTGAAGGGTAATTAACAGAGTAACTTGCTTCTGGTAAGATCGCAGACCAGAACCACATCTCTGCGCCAAAGTCATTTCCTAAATGGTCCCCTAGAGGCTGAGGCTTGCCTTCCTGCCTGTCCATTCACTAATCTTTTTAACCTTATTAGCTCAAGAAGGCAAAAAGAACCCTTAATTAGCTCCTGACCGGGTCATTCTCCTTTCTAGACACCCTACTACTTCTGTAAGGAAGGTGCCACATGTCACCTGCTCATGTAGGCCCATGACTTCTTTCCAGCCCTGATTAAAAATATTTTCATTCAAGAAACCTTCCCCACCGAGCCTCCCCCAATGCTGATCTCTCCCTCAGCTCTTAAGAATAGCATTTATCATTTTGAATTAATATTGAATTTACAGTACAGAGATGAAGTCTCATGGCTATCTACACAAGTTGATTACAATAAATCCAATAGTTGTCCTTTGATTGAGAACTTACTATGTGCCTGGCACTCTCCCAAATAAGCTTCTATATATTTCTCGATTAATCATCACATTCCTTTGATACAGCTACAATCAAGACTTTTACTGTAAAGATGACGAAAGTGAAATCCAGACAGTTTAAATAATTTGCTCAAGGTTTTCTTTTTCTGTTTGTGTTCTCTGTTGTTTATACTGAGTAAATTCTATTAATCTGGCCTCAAATTCGTGGATTTTCTCCTGTCTTCTCTACTGTCCTATTGGTCTCATCCAATGAGTTTTTACTTTGGTTATTGTATTTTCTAGTTCCATAGTTTCCATTTGGTTCCTCTTTTATAACATCTATTTCGTTGTCAAGACTTCCTAATTTTTCATTTGTTTCAAGAGAATTCCTTGTTTGTGCAGCATTTTTATGAGGCTGCTTTAAAATTAGTGTCCATTTATTTAAATGTCTGATTCATCGAGGGCTGGCATTTGTTGATTGTCTTTTCTCATTCATGTTTTGACTTTTCCAGTTCTTGGTATGGCAACTGACTTCATTGTACACTGAGCATTGTGGATATTCTACTCTGAGACTTGCATCCTATTTTATCTTGTTGTTAGCAGGTAGCCCCCCTGGTGAGGTGCAGGGCAAGGGTGGGATGGGTGTACGTGTTCAAATTCCCTCCAGGCCCTGCCAATACCATGTTGGCAAGAGCAGCGCACCCATTCACATGCCTCACTGCAGACGGGGGTCCCTCTTCACCTCCCCCTTATGCCCCACTGACACTTTCTTGGTGAGAGTGGGACACCAAGTCTCACCCTGCTGGGCTCTGCTGCCACCAGGGGAGGGGAGGGAAGCAGGCAGAGTGCTGACAAGCCCTGCCTCCTACCACCTAATTCTATCTTGTTTCAGGCTGCAGGAGACTCAGCTCTCCACTGGCCCTGTGGACCCCCAGGGAGAGTGGTGTGCTGACTAGCCCTGGTGTCCCCCCGCTCTTTAAACCTCAGGGCTGCTGGGTGAAGATGGAGACGAGGTCACTGATGGGCCCACTGACCCTTGCAGAAGTGCACTGCCAGATCCAGGCCGGACATGCAAGATCAGCTGCCCACTTAGGCCTGCCAGTCATTCTCCTGTGGGAGAATCAAAGTACTGCCTGCTCTGCCAGGCACAGAATAGGAGATTAGTCTCCTGTTGATACCACCCTATGGCATTAGGAGAGCATGCCACCTGCTTCTGCCCTTTAAGGGGGCAGAGGACAGAGGGGGCATTTTTCCACTCGAGTCTGGCATGTGGCTAGAGTAGGATAGGCATTTTTTAAATGCCTCCTGGTTCTTGGCCTAGGGTGGGCAGGCTTTATCTGGAGCTTTTTATGTCTGCACCTTTTGAGGGTTCTGGTTCTGGTATGAAAGCTTTTCCAGGGCCTGTACAAAATATACAGATGACAGTAATGTAACCCAGGAGCCCACCACCAGGTCATTCCTCAAGTCTCAAGGCCCCAGGCATCCCATTCTTCTTTTGTCTTTCAGAGACTTCCTATGCTTGTCTGTTGTATGGTGTCCAGCGATGTTTAATTGTAAGAGGTAAGGGAGACTGGGGAGAATGGGGATACTCCATCTTGGTGCAGCCAGAACTCGCCAGGGTGTTGTAAACTCATAAATGATGAGGCCAGAATTTGAACCCAGGAAATCTCATCATAGTAACTATTATTTTAATTGTTAAGCTAGTATTAGTTGTCATGAAAATTACATGTGTATTAGTTTGCTAGGGCTGCCATAACAAAAGACCATAGACTGGGTGGCTTAAACAACAGAAATTTATTTGTTCAAAATTCTGGAGCCTAGAAGTCAAAGATCAAGGTGTTAGTATTAGGAGTCTTCTGAGGCCTCTCTCCCTGACTTGCAAATGGCCACCTTCTCTCTGTGTCTTCACTTGGCCTTCCCTGTGTGTGTGTCTGTGTCCAAATTTCTTCTTTTTAGAAGGCTAGTCATATTGGATTAGGGTCCATACAAAAACCTCATTTTAACTTAATTATCTCTTTAAGACCCATTCTCCAAATACAGTCACATCTGAGGTAAGGGGGATGAGGACCCCAGCATATGAATTTGAAGGGACATAGCTTGGCTCATAATAATATTTCATATAACAATATAGTGTACAAAATAGTATATTAAATAAAGGTAAGATATTATAATGTATATTATACGTAACATGGGAAAAATAGCCTGAACTACGTTTCTTGGTATCAGGGTGCATTTACCAACTTGCACATTAACCATAATTAACAACCACTTCCCTGGTCATTCTCCTTACTATTATTGGCAGGCATGGATTATAACTGATTGCAGGTATGCAAGAGAAGAAGCGTCATTCTGGTTGAGTAACAGGAAATCCACTGGTTCAACTTCCTCTTTTTCTGTAGACACCCCAGAAGCGTGGCTTCTCCCCTGCTGCCCTGGGAGGGGGTGGGAGGGTGGTTGCTGGAGGTAGTCAGAGCTTCTTAAGTGCTTGTTGGGGTAATTGACAAGCTCCACCCAGTTCCTAGTGCCTCCTTCCTCAGTCACTGCAAAAGCTCTATCGCAGGACAGTACAACCCAACAACAAGGATGAATCTTAGCAATGTAATATTAAATTTTAAACGTAAGTTCCAAAACACAGCTTACAGCATGCTAACCTTTTTATAAAGTCAAACGATTAAAACAAAACTGCATATGCTTTTCAGGAACACTACAATAACATATAATAAACAGTAACAAGTACAGTAAACTATATTAAAAAAAACACACACAAGAAAATGATGAATAGGGGGTCCAAGATGACGGTTACCTCTGGTGGTAAACACCCAGACAATGAGGCAGAGATGGAGGTACTGAAAAGGTCAGGGTTAGCAACAGCCAGAGCTCCAGCTTCATTTTGGATGGTGGATTCAAAGGTGATCATTGCATTATTTAAAATAACAAAATAAATCACTAATTAATAACTAAAAGCAGGGGGAAACTGGGTCATTAAGAGCTGACCCTACTCTTAAATTAGCTGAGATTCAGGATTATTAAGTGCTTTCATCTCCTCTCTCAGTCTTGATTAATGAATTAACAGTACTTCTCAAAGGATGACATAGTTTTCCTACTTAAAAATTTCTAGTTTGCACTGCCCAAGCTGAAAAATAGCAGATCAATAATCACTGATGTGTATCCTCAGCATTTGCCACCCGAGGCATTTCCGAAGCAGACACTCCCAGCCCTAACCGCAGTCAGAGGACCTGATTCAATAGCAGGAATGAGGTCTGAGCTTCTGTATTTATGCTGAACTCTGAAGCGATATCCCAGGAAGCCCTGCGCCTTAAGGGTCTTGGTTATTGAGCATGTCTTCTACATGGTTGTCATGCTTACCCTCTACAGTGTCTCCTTTAAATCCTGCCATTTGCAACAACATGAATGGAACTAGAGGATATGCTAAGTGAAAGAAGCCTGTCCGAGAAAGACAAATATATGATTTCACTTACATGCAGAATCTAAAAGCACAACTAAACTAAACTAACAAAACAGCAATAGACTCTGAGTTTTAATAGGCTTTAAATAGACTAAAAAGAGTTTAGATAGGCTTTAAATAGACTACAAAGACACAAAGAGACACAAAATCTCAATCACAATATAAATTAGTCACAGGGATGGAAGTGCAGCATGGAGAATATAATCAATAGTTCTGTAACATCGTTCTCTGTTGACAGTAACTACACTAGTTGGGGCGAGCATTTAATAATGTATATAACTGTTGAATCACTATGTTATATACCTGAAACCAATATAATATTGTTTATCAACTATTCTTCAATAAAAATACATATCATCAACAACAAAAATAACATTGATGGCACAAATAAAATTGTGTCATCACAAAAATATAAGCAATAAAAATGTCTTTTATCATATTACTCTTTCTTCAAATATCTTTACTGCTTTATTCTTGCTTGCCAAATTTAAATCCTCTACCCACCTTTCAAGGTCCTCAAAATCTGGTGCCACCCTAGTTATCCAAATTTATCTTGCACATTCTCCATATGCCTATTTCAATATAATCAAGCCAGTTCTCCCCTATCACCAAGTGTGGGGCTTATTGGTGCCCATGGCCTAAAGTTTTGTGCAATACCTATCTGGAAAGCCTACTTCTCTCTCCTCTACCTTTCCAGATGTATTCCCAGATCCAGATCCTTCCAGGCCAGATTCAAATTTTTCCTTCCTATTTAAGCCATTTCTAATTTCACGAGCCCACGGTCGCCCTTAATGAGTTCCTGTGATGTAATTGATGCATTCCCCTGTTTCTCTCTTTACAGATAGTAAACCTCCCTATGACAAACAGCTGTGCTTTTCTTCCTTCTCATCCATTCATGATTTGGATTATGTTGAACTCATGAACATATACAATATCATCAGTTCTGTGCTTACGGCTAGGAACTGTCCCTCTCACTTCGTCCCAGGCTAATGCCTGAGCCACTCCGTTGGTAGCATAACATCCCACCACTGATTCTATTCAATGGGCAAAAATGACTCTCTAATCCAAACTAGGCCAATGAGGTCCTTCCCTAGGATTTTTAGACTCAATGTCAAGAGATTTAAAGCCATAAAAAAAAAAAAGTTTGAATGCTGACATCTTGACATCTGGCACGTTTCTAACTATGGGTAAAAGAGGGGCAGAGAAGGCTCAGAAAAGTAGGAGTAATTGAACAGAACCAAGGAGAATCAAGGACCAGTGAGGAGGTTCTGGTGGAGGTTTCTCTGCTTCAAGTTAGTTTCTAAGTTTCGACTGAATTCCTATCCTTGGCTTCAGTGACACCCTTCAGTATTTTATAAGGTCCCCCCTTTCAGTTTTGCTACTTGAAATAGAATTTCTATTACTTTCATTCAAAGCATCAGTCTTTTTGATCCATTCTCCATGAGGCTGACTCGCCACACCTATACATCCTCCTCTGCCTTCCTGAGTCGTCTCTCAGCCTGTTAGCCAAGAAGGAATATGTGAAGGTGTAGCCTACTGTTAACTAGTTCAGTCAGCACTTATTGAGTAAATATCAGACCCTAACCCCCATTAGACCACTATTGCTTCCCACATTTCCAAGGAGAAGTTAATATTCAACCACTGGCTCAGCTCAGCTCAACATTGACCGTCCCCAGAACCTCCCTTTGTTTCTGGAACGGCCATTTCCAACATCCCTGGAGCCACACTTCTTGGTCTCAGATTTAACATTTATTAATTTAAAAAGAGAAGTGTAAGTTTGTATATTTTAATACATTCTCTGAGGTTTGGCGATGGAAAATGGAAAGAAGCTTAAACCTTCTTATCTCAATGCAGGGAATTCATATTGTCAGACTTCAGAGAATAGACTATCTCCTTAATATCTGACTTTCAGAGAACAAATCATTGAAAAACATATCATACTACTCTATGCTTTGATTCTTTTTACTTCAAATCTGCACATTTTTGTAGTAGCATACATCCTTATTCTATGGATTTCATGAAGCAATGATAATTCCGAGCACATTTTAAATATCTAAAATATGAATTAGTTAAATATTTGCTCTGTGACCAGAGCAAGGACTTGGCACTGCTACCAACCTGGGTTTCACAGATAACATTGTAGCTTGTGTCCCAAGCCATGCTGTGGCCATAAAGAAATGCCCCTGCTTACTTTGCATTGACTCTACAAAGCGCACATTTATTTGCCCGCTGAGCACTCAAGCCTTTGAGAGGCCCCCACTGCGTCACACTGACGAATTCCCTGGCACCAATGGTGTTCCACCACACAAAATAAGCAGTCAGCTGTGGCAAATGATTAGCAAGGGAATATTGCAGGTCCTGTAGAAAAACTAGAACAATAAAAAGTCAACAACCGGTCTGTTGGCCACTCCCAGGGCCTCTCCCTGTGGACCAATTAACCAACACATTCATATGTTGCCAGTTCTTCTTATTTTCAGAAACACAGGCCCAATTACCAGGCTCGAAACAGCTACATTTTATAGGTGAAGCGATTTACAGCCAATGTTTTCATTGCACAGTATATGTTCCTCTTTATTAAATAGAAGCTCACAGAGAAGAAGAGCTACAGAGGTCGGGAAGGGGATCATACACACATGCAAAAAGGTGAAACACAAAATGCAAGTGCAAATTAAAGAAAAACAGCAGTCTTTGGACTTCAGCCCCTTAGTCTTTTGGATTCAAAGCCAAATGTGTATTTAAAGACACCCTGAAATATCATCAACTTAGAATTTATTTTTTGCCTTTTTGGAAAGTACTGTTCTGCCACAGGATTTGTTGAACAAGCCTAATTCAGTGACCAAAAGAAAAAGAAAGAGCAGCCCATCTTTTTTGCTTTATTAATGACAAAGTCAGATAGACTATCAGAGACCCTATTCCCTGTTTAATGCTCAATCATTAAAAATATTTGGAGGGCAGGGTGGGAAATAGGCTTCAAAACTGAATACAGATGTGAATGAAGCCTCAAAAGCATGTCAAGCCATCCACTGAGGAGGAGCATTTACTGGCTCTAACAGCTTTGCCTATTTGGTTTAAATAAAGGCGGCATCCACCTCCCCGGTGTGACTGTACAAAACCATTCTTCCACGACCTGTCTCATAAATGACTATTCTGTTCAAAGTTCTGTCTTGAGCAGTTCAGAAGTTACATATGATAAAAAGAGAATCTATCTCAGAGTGGTACAGATGTAACTGCTGTAAAGCCTTTATACTCAGTGGTGAGAGAGGGAGATTGCCCTCCAGCATCACTTGGCCACATCTAGAGATGTGGTTGGTTGTCATAACTACAGAGAAGGGCGCTGTTGGTATCAAGTGGGTAGAGGCCAGAGATTTGGTCAGACATC
>JAVSCE010006192.1:0-119065 GCA_032199065.1 Smutsia gigantea
AGGCAGGACCCACCCTCTCATTTTACACATTAGGAAAGAAATCCTGGATCTGATTAACTCAACAAAGGTCACATGGCTAGAGGATGCAGAGAAAAGGTTTCAATTCCCTGTCTCTGAGTATTCAAACACTTTTTCCATTAGACTGTATTCTTTCCTACAGCACAAAACGCAGTGTTAGCAAGTTAAGTTCCAGGAGTCTTTCTGTTGAGTCTTGACCTTTCTTTTCATTCTAGCTTGATGGGGATAAAGGAAGAACCCTGTTTTTCTTCAAATATATTTCAAAACACCTTTTCAGGATTATATGCAATGCAGTCTTCTAGAAATTACACTTTGTCATAAATCTAAATTTCAGGTAGGAGTTTAGTGGTAATGAAAACAAAAACAAAAGAAAATAAGTAATTTACTTTCTGTGATAGCATCATCTTTGTAATTTCCAGTATTGGGTGCACTATAAGAAATTAATTTATTATTTCTTTAGAGAGGCTGCTTTATTCAAATGAAGAATAATTATTTTTCAATGAACACTTTAGGAAATTGAATTGAGATTGAATAAATGTCTTCTATTAGAAGCAGTTTATAATTTCAGCAACACCTTATATTTGTGGCTAAACCAAGTCCATTGTTCAATTAAAAAATCAGGACATATTCATTGCTCTGCTCATTGCACTATCACCAACACAAATTAGACCTACCTGTCAATTATAAGCATATGAACATATTTTAGTGTCAAAGAGAATGACAAAATGCTATACTTTAATGAGTAATGGCTAAGGCCAATTGCTACTTAATTCAGAGATGACATAGCATCCTTTTATTGATGCTGTCTGTGTACCCTGAAAGCTATCACATACAGATTTTCTATGCCCCTTGCAGAATGTAAAAGTACAAGTAAATGTGAAGCATTTAACCAAATAACAATGAGAATGACTGGGAAAAAACACTTTGCTAACTGTCAAGTGTGTAGCCTTAACCCTAGCAAGATTCTGTGCAATTGGAAATGAAACTCATATGGCACCATGAAGACAGGGAGTAATAAAAACAAATCAAAATCCTGCTAGCCTACGACTGTTACATATCTTTTTGTTCATGTTTTCCAGGAATGTGCTAATAGAAATTCACACTTTCAAAGATGTAAACCAAGTTATACTGTTAAGTTGTTAAAAACCATTGCTATTATATATTGTACAAGGAAAAATAAAAAGCACAAGGAATATTTACTTTTATTAATTCATCAATGTCTTAAGCATTGTGCTAGTGGGAAGTCAAAGTTCACATGTTCTAAGATGAGCAAAACTTTAGACTTATTACTCTTTGTAATTAACAATATTTTTAAATACCTGTCTTATTGATTAGATGTAAGGAATTTACTTTTGCCAATTAGAGGTGTCTACTCATGTCTAAAATTTTTTTTCAAATTAATTCAGACCCATTTGGGTAATCAGTCAGCTCAAATTTCAACTGCCTATCATGACTGCATGTCATTATGCCTCTCTCTGTCTACTCCCTGAAATGCAATTGGGTTCAAGGGTTCAACCCCAGTGTCCTAAGGTTAATCTTGCTTAACCTCAGGACGTTGACAGACATACCTCTGAGTCTTCATCCATCTCACATGTGTCCTGAATACATTATATATATATATATAATATATATATTCAATTAACATATTTAAAACTCACAACAAAGTAGATATTAGTATCTCCATTTTGCTGTTAAGAGAATGGACTCCCAGAAAGATTAACTATTTACTCATATAATAACTAACCTATATTGAGAATATGACAGCTGACAGACACTTCAAAGCTCTAGATGTAATATACTGATACATGTTAATTTAATCTATAATGACCTATGATGGAGATGCTTATATTATCTCCATTTTACAGATGAAAAAGCAAAGGCACAAAGATGTTACATAGCATTCGTAAAACTGTACTGATATGTTTTAATTGAGCCAGTATTAAAACTCGTGCAGTCTGGCTCCAAAACAACACTATTTATCATTAATCACCCCTGCCTTTATAAAATACCCTGGAATGTCAACAAATTCAGATGATTTAAAAGTGAAATTAATTTGAACCATGGGCTTGCACTTTTGAAGCACTAAAGAAGCAATGTATTCCCTTTTACAGTGTTTCCCATTGTGTATCATGGTGTATTCCACCATCACTCATGGTGTATTCCACCATCACTAATAAGATGGGTTAATATTACCTGTCACTCTTGCTTGCCAGGGACTGACTAGCATCCCTGACCTCACTATCGGGCCCAAGAGATCCTGTGTAACCTGAAGAGCTGGACTATTGTCCATGCACTCACCTTATACATGGGCTCCCCCAATCCTGGTGTACCAGTGTGATTTTGTTGGAGTTCAATGGAAACCAAAATTCAGGAATGTACAAGGAATGGCAACCTGCCCCAAAGAGGGCAGGGAAGTACCATGGGCAGTGAAAGGAATTCCAGTCTACATGTTTCCAATCTGATGCACAGTGAATATGTCATAGGCCCATCATTGAGAGTGGAAGGAAACAATTTTGGGAGGTACAGAAACCACATGAAAATATATTAGAAGAAGGTGGCCATTCAAAGACAGAAACAGGATTGCATTATATGTGACTAATTCTCAATTCATTTTTCAGGTTCTATGTCCTGTGATTTCTGGGAGGTGTTCTCTGACTATCCCCAAGTCTGGTTTTGGTGCCTCTCTTAGGGAGTTTAATATTAAACTCTACAACCACTTAAATTTATTTTATACAAATGTTGAAAAGTTATAGAAAATATTGGTAAATGTCTTCACAAGAAATTTATCTTGAAAAAATAAATTTAAAATTTTGCATATGTCTATTTTATCTGATATTTAACAAATTTGTCTTACATTCTTTTTCTTGAAATGAACAAAGAATGAAACCCATGACAAAAAGGAAATTAGTTTTGACTTGTATCTAACTTTTCTAACATAATAAAGAGAATCTAATTTTGAAGGATAATTATAATGATCACCCACCCTAATTATAAAAATAACTTTTGCAACATGATCATAAAAAGACATCCAGTACTTGTCAATTATCCCCAAAGTCTGTCTTATCCTTAGATTGTTAAATGAAGCTCTTTGAAGAGCTCATCTCTAATCCTTGTTGATTTTCTTTTCTTCATTTTTACCTACCACTGAACAATGCAGTAGCATTTTAAACTACATTAATATGCATTAACTATATTAACTATATTTAACTGCATTAATTAGTAGTAACCAGTGATTAATGCACTTAATCATTACCAGTGATTAATGTAGGCCTTGTTTTGAGATGTTTACAGTAGCTAACAAACACTGAAAGACTGACCAACAAGAAATGAAGACTTTGATGCAATGGGGAAGATGTTTGTCATTCAAAGCAGGGCTGCTATTCGGCCAGTAGACACTGGTGTGGTGATATCAGTGAAATCGTTGAGCGTCACCTATACCTTAAAATTAAACCACTACCTTGAAGGTCAAAGTATGCTAGGTGCTGCTGTCCCCCTTGGCCCCACCCACTCCAGGACACCCCCCACACTTCCTCCTGATACAATAGCTAGAGTGGAGACCCTGGTACAGCACAGAGGCCCCAGGGCCCTGCCCTAGTGCTGTTGCAGCATCCTTTCTGATAGGTTAGTAACTCTGCCATCCTGGATGGAACATAGGTGGAACAGGATATTTGAATGAAGCTTATTAAAAAAAATAGTTTATTAGTGAATATTCCCAGTGTGAGAAGACTTTTGTTTCCTAGGCAACACTGTAACTTCAAAGATTCAGAAAATGAGTACTTGGATACAGGGCGCTGCCATCCTTCCTCGCCATCATGGTTCTGGGCACACTCTACTGTAAATGATTCTTTTTTGTTTTTTTATATAGCTTTTTTAAATTAAAGTATTATTGATATACACTCTTATGAAGGTTTCACAAAAAAAAAATGTGGTTATTACATTCACCCTTATTATTGATTCCCCTCCATACTCCACACTGTCCATCAGTGTAGTAAGACACCACAGAGTGACTACTTGTATTCTCTGAGCTACACTGTCTTCCCCGTGACCCCTCCACACACCACGTGCACCAATCATGATACCCCACAATCCCCTTCTCCCTCCCTCCCCACCCCTCCTCACCCCTCCCCTTTGGTAACTACTAGTCCCTTCCTGGAGTCTGTGAGTCTGCTGCTGTTTTGTTCCTTCAGTTTTTGCTTTGCTCTTATGCTCCACAGATGAGTAAAATCATTTGGTACTTGTCTTTCTCCATCTGGCTTATTTCACTGAGCATAATACCCTCTAGCTCCATCCGTGTTGTTGCAAATGGTAGGATTTGTTTCTTTCTTATGGCTGAATAGTAGTATTCCATTGTGTATATGTACCACCTCTTCTTAAACTGTTTTCTTTACTAAAGTTGACTTTTCATGATAGTAAGGCACAACTGTCTTTTTCATTACTCTATCCAGTGAAGCAAGTTTTTACTCCTAATCTATGAATCCTTTGCCGATTTCATACCAGTGGAATAAAAGTGAAAGTGCTGACAATGATCACCGAAGGTCCCCTATGTCTTCCATCAGCTGTAACCTGACTGCTTGGTATTCACACCCTTCCTCATCCTGGTCCAGCTACACTGACTTTATTGGTCTTCCTCAAATTTACCCATATACAACCTCCAGGGCCTTAGTACTGGTCATTCTCGTTGCTTGAAACAGTCTTTTCTTAGACATTTTTATGCCTCATTTCTTTAACTCCATCCAGATGTAATCCTTCAGCCATGTACTTAAAACTTTTATTTTCTTGGATGCCTTCCTAAACAACTCTATTTAAATGTCCACCCCATCCCTGTTAGTCCATATACCTTTTATGTGCTTTATTTTTCTCTCTAGATATATGACTGTATAGAGAAAATAAATATTTATTTGTCTCCTCTTTGAAAATGTAAGTCCCACAGGGCAAGAATTTCTGCCGTCCTTTATTAATGTGTCTGTGCCCCACCCCATACCCCATTGCAGTCACTGTCCTGGAACATAGTAGGTGCCCAATTAATATTTTTGAATTGACAAAAGCAGTGATTGAAAGAAAATTTGCCTTAAAATATCTTTTTTAGTCCCCATGATGGGAGATAGGAATTAACATTGAAAGACTTCTCTGAGACAGTGAAAATCTTCACTTTCTTATTTGTCAAAATTATCTTGAGGTCTAGAAATAAGTATTTTCTTTTTATAAAAGAAGGAAGATCCCATTATAGCTCACCCAAGGAGGCAGAGGAAGGATTCAGCCACAAGTTATGAGTGTTCTAAAGCCTGTGTTCCTTGCTAGACCATTAGGCAACCTCTGTGGTAGAGAAAGATTTCTATAGTATCTGTTATTTCAGAAATCACATATGGATGTTAGTCACAACAGAACACACTTCATGTATTTTGAATTTCTGTTCTGAGTATAATATGTGAAGATACATCAAAATGGGAAGAGAGAAAATAAAAGGCACTGTTCCCACCCAGCTTACTAAACACTGGGTTCCAAGCACTTTCCATATTGAAAGTTATAATTACAAAAATCTATTTCATTGGGCCATATTACTCTTGTGCTAAGAACTGAATGCTATTTAAAATATCCAACAACTACAGCAATATAAAAATGAAATCTTAAAAAACATAAACACTTTAGTCATCCTGTTATCATCTGCAAATGGTTTCACTTAAGAATGTGTTTCATTTATATCATTGCTCATGGGGATGACTGAATACAAAGGGTGTGGTAAAGGAAGTAGGGATTTTTTGACAATGGTGGTATCAGGAATACATCTTCCCTGAACAGGGAGACACACACACTAGAAAATGATGCCTTCTGGTCCTTGAGGCAACACCCTATGCTGAGATGATGGGTTGGCAAAGGAAGGGGGTTGGATTTTCAGTCTGCACTTACCAAATGTTTATGCCAAAATTTCATTCTCCATGGAAAGATACAGCTATAATATCCTGAAGCCTAAATTAAGATATTAAATAGCTAATCTTCCTTGAGTTAATAACAAATCAACACATTTAAATATATTAAGACATAATCAATAAGCAAGTTATTAATAATAAATATAACATTTTATGCAATGTATCTCAACAGAAATATTTATATCTAAAAAAAGGATGGGAATTTTTCTAATCAATATTTGTAGGTCTAGTAAAAAAAAAGGTGAAATGTCATGAAAAACATATTAAAAGCTATATCAGCCAATTTAAGTTGTGTCATGAATATTTTAGGAACTTAGTGAATTCATTTTGTTCTTGAAATTTTTACAGTGTTCATCCAAATGGTATGTTCTAAAAGCTGTTCAGGCTAGAAAATGTAACCTTGCTCTGAGTAGTGACAGGAGGAAGCCTGATTAGTCCAAAACTGATTTCTCAATCTATCCCAGATCAGGGGACCTCTAAAACTGCCCCAAGAGGTTCTGGTCAGTCCTGAAATCATTCTGAAAATATTACAGACTTTTTGGTCTGTATATGTATTTGGTCTATTATCTGGAAAAGAGAATCTTAAAAATGGTACATTTGTCCTCCAATATTTTGAGGTAGGAACCTAAGACTTTTCTTTTGCTGGAATCCAGTATCTGGGTTTCACATCATGCTTTTAATATAAACACCTGTATGTGTTCTACAATAAAAATACATGTTCTACAATATAAAGATTTTTTAACACAGAACAAGAATTTAAAGAGAAGTATGAAACAAACTTCAATACCTTTCAATATTTTGTGACTCCTCCACCTACTCTTTTGGCTATCTTTCTCATACTTGATTTTCTAGCAGCTTCTTAGCCACTCAACTTTACGCAGCCTTCCTCAAATACTCAACTCAATTTTAATGAAAATGATTCATTTTTACACTGATATCTTATTTATGTATTTACAATGATATGATCAGGAATGAAAACAACTGTCTTTTGGCATGCAAATAATTCAGCTATCTGAGCCAACTTGCATAGCGGTATGAAAGAATGGTGCCTTCCTTGTATGAGAACATTCAGTGTGATGTGTATTTCACACAGTAGGTTTTACAGAGGGAATAAAGTGACAAAAGGTTTAAATGGTATACATACATTTATACTACTTGTTTTTTCCTTAAAATATCAGGTCCACAGTTAGGTGTGTTTTTTATGAGGATAAGTGCATTTGCTTACAAGGAGGAAATAGGCAACCCTTGGGCGTAATTCAATATATGCATAAGAATCACCTGGGGCCCTTGTTAAAATTCAGATTCTTAGCACTAATACAAAGGCACTAGGACTGGAGAAAAACTCAAGATATTTTTAAAAGTTGCATCCCAGATGATTCCAGTACAAGTGTTCTATAGAATATATTTTGTGAAATAATGATCTATAATGTCCAGGTCCCCAAGACAGGGAATCATACTTTGCTTCCTAATACCTGACATGTTATTATCATCATTCAAATTTTATCCTATTATGGAGGTAACATGTCTGGTGTACAAAATTTAGAAAATATTGGGAAATAAAATAATAAAAAAACACCCAAAATTTCATTATCCAGATACAATATTTTAAATTGTTTTGTGTACTTACATTGAATTATATACATACATAAGCTTTTATAAATTATATGAGAAGTAATTTTTTTTTGTAAAACCTTTTTCTATCTGTATTAGTCCAATTCTAGTAAAACAAACAGAAACCATGCTAGGTATTACAAATAGAGAAGTGGTTAGCC
Organism: Smutsia gigantea; assembly: GCA_032199065.1. Taxonomy (NCBI): domain Eukaryota; kingdom Metazoa; phylum Chordata; class Mammalia; order Pholidota; family Manidae; genus Smutsia; species Smutsia gigantea. Next base: position 7,715 of record JAVSCE010006192.1, read on the forward strand.
AAATGTTTGAAACCCTCAGGGTACTAAGGAAATTCAGTTATTTGTGACTTCAGGAAGCAGCTGTCTTTCATAAGACTGAAGGAACAAGAAATAAGTGTGTCCTAGAAACTAGGAGCTCAAAGAAGAGATGACCACACAAAGGGACATTAGACAGCTAAAGGAACCCAACACTGTTGGTGATTAGTCCACCAAGGATGGCTGCTACTTGGACCTCTGAGGAGGTATATGGCATTTCTTGTCACCAGCTGGGAAATGGAGGTATCCTTTTTTTTCCTAAAGCAATATTAATAGTAACTATAAAGAGAATGGGGGTTTCTTGTAAGCCCTAGGTGCTAATAATTCTCCTTCTAATGCTTCCCACTAATAGAATATAGTAGGAACCCAGATGTCAAGAGGTGTGTGCCTTCTTCAGTGGCAACATAAAAGAGCAGAATATAGAAGGTAGGTAGGCTTGGAATTGAGAAAATATGTTGCATTACTCAGCAATAATATACCTCCTTCTAAGCATATTCAAGCTTCCATAAAACACTACTAACAACTCAATTCTTCTTTTTAATGAGGTAAAACAATTCTTCATTTATATTTAGATTTTGTTTACTATCTCTTTAAAAATGTAGACACAAAGTCCAACAGACACTGTATCCACTGAACCCTCTTAGAGTACTGTTAATTCTATTTTCTTTGAGCACAAATCCACCTGAATATTCAGTAACCTAAATACTCATTTAAAATTTATCAGCAATAATCCTTATATAAAATGATAGTAGAAATGAGAAGGAAAGGAAAATTTTCATCAGTGTTTATAAATATGTACATAGCATTCAAAGGATGTAGGCCTGTCTATATTTTTTTCCATCCTGTCACATCGCTGTAGTTCAACTTATGGCTTCACTGTTCCCTTGCCTATCCCATGTCCCCTTTTCTTAGTTGTTTTTTCTTCACTAACTTTTACAATTGGATGGAAGTTGAAGAGATTCACCAGAAATACCCTTGAATTTAAGACAAAGTTCTCTCTGCCCCAACTGTGTAAAATTAAACAAATTTCCCCTTGAAAAATGATATCAGTCACCCCAATCCACGGGTTGTAAAGCAGAATCTAAAACCACTGGAGTCTAAAGTTGAGATGATGGAGAGCAAACATTATAAGAACTGGTAAACTGTAGTCAGGACACTAGTAACTTCATTAGCCATTTCAAATGGAGGATAGTTTATTGGCAAGTGGTTACACAGTTATTTGAAGATGGCAATTTTTTTAATGGGATGATGAGATAACTTAAATATTAGTAACTGTAAGAATCTGCTAGTATCCTGAAGGTGAGGTGAACCAAAGAGAGTACCGAATAGCTCCAGGAAGAAGCTTCTGGATGGCTGTTTCTCAGATCTCTGAAGAAGCATAATGTAGTTAGGGCTAAAAGTGCCAAAAAAGCCAAAAGATGAAACTTCCTTTACTATTGCAACAACACTGCAACAATTTCAGTTGTTAAGTTGTTGAGATTCATCTACACCTTTAAATAAAACCACTACCTTGAAGTTTAGAAAAAGGAAAGAAAGTCCTTCCCAACCTCCTACCATCCAAATTAGTTCTAGTTTTTCTTACTGGTATAACTTCAGAAGTTAACTGGCTGAGGGAATCTAAAAAAATATCGTTTGCAGAATAGATCACATACTAGGCCACACAAAGAGCCTCAGTAAGTTCAAAAAGATTGAAATTCTACCAACCAACTTCTCAGATTACAAAGGTATAAAACTAGAAATAAATTGTACAAAGAAAACAAAAAGGCTCACAAACACATGGAGGATTAACAACATGCTCCTAAATAATTAATGGATCAATGACCAAAATAAAAAAGAAATCAAGCAATATTTGGAGAGAAATGAAAACAACAGCACAAAGCCCCAACATCTGAGGGATGCAGCAAAAGCAGTTCTAAGAGGAAAGTATATAGCAATCTAGGCCTATTTAAAGAAGGAAGAACAATCCCAAATAAAGTCTAAATTCAAAATTATTGAAAGTGAAAAAAGAAGAACAAATGAGGCCCAAAGTCAACAGAAGGAGGGACATAATGAAGATCAGAGAAGAAAAAATAAAATTAAGAAGAATAAAACAATAGAAAAAAATTTATGAAACCAAGAGCTGGTTCTTTGAGAAAATAAAATAGATAAATGACTAGTCAGACTTATTAAGAAAAAAAGAGAATCTACAACATAAACAGAATCAGAAATGTGAAAGGAAAAGTCAGTACGGACACCACAGAAATACAAAGAAATACTATGAAAATTTATATGCTAACAAACTGGATAATCTAGAAGAAATGGACAAATTTCTAGAAAAATACAACCTTCCAAGACTGACCCAGGAAGAAACAGAAAATCTAAACAGACCAATTACCAGCAATGAAATTGAATCACTGATCAAAAAACTACCCAAAAACAAAACTCCTGGACAAGATGGATTCACCGCTGAATTTTATCAGACATTTAGAGAAGACATAATACCCATTCTACTTAAAGTTTTCCAAAAAGTAGAAGAAGAGGGAATACTTCCAAACTCATTCTATGAGGACAGCATCACTCTAATACCAAAACCAGGCAAAGAACCACAAAAAGAAAACTACAGACCAATATCCCTGATGAACGTAGATGCAAAAATACTCAACAAAATATTAGCAAACCAAATTCAAAAATATATCAAGAGGATCATACACCATGATCAAGTGGGATTCATTCCAGGGATGCAAGGATGGTACAACATTCGAAAATCCATCAACATCATCTACCACATCAACGAAAAGAAGGACAAAATGATCATCTCCATAGATGCTGAAAAAGCATTCAACAAAATTCAACATCCATTCATGGTAAAAACTCTCAACAAAATGGGTATAGAGGGCAAATACCTCAACATAATAGAGGCCATATATGACAAACCCACAGCCAACATTAAACTGAACAGCGAGAAGCTGAAAGCTTTTCCCCTAAGATTGGGAAACAAGACAAGGATGCCCACTCTCCCCACTTTTATTAAACATAGTACTAGAGGTCCTAGCCATGGCAATCAGACCACACAAAGAAATAAAAGGCATCCAGATTGGTAAGGAAGAAATCAAACTGACACTGTTTTCAGATGACGTGATATTATATATAAAAGCCCTCAAGAATCCACTCCAAAACTACTATAAAATATCTGAATTCAGCAAAGTTGCAGGATACAAAATTAATACACAGAAATCTGTTGCATTCCTATACACTAACAGTGAACTAGCAGCAAGAGAAACCAGGAAAACAATTCCATTCAAAGTTACACCAAAAAGAATAAAATATCTAGGAATAAACCTAACCAAGGAAGTGAAAGACCTATACCATGAAAATTTCAGGACACTCCTAAGAGAAATTAAATAGGACACTAATAAATGGAAATTCATCCCAGGCTCTTAGGTAGGAAGAATTAATATTGTCAAAAAGGCCATTCTTCCTAAAGCAATCTACAGATTCAATGCAATCTCTATCAAAATACAGATAGCATTCTTCAATGAACTGGAACAAATAGTTCTAAAATTCATATGGAACCACAAAAGACCCCAAATAGACAAAGCAATCCTGAGAAGGAAGAATAAAGCAGGGTGGAATCTCACTTCCCAACTTCAAGCTCTACTACAAAGCCACAGTAATCAAGACAATTTGATACTGGCACAAGAACAGACCCATAGACAACTGGAACAGAATAGAGAGTCCAGATGTTAACCCAAGCATATATGGTCAGTTAATATATGATAAAGGAGCCATGGATATACAGTGGGGAATGGCAGGCTCTTCAACAGCTGGTGTTAGCAAAACTGGACAGCTACATGCAAGAGAATGAAACTGAAATATTGTTTAACCCCACACACAAAAGTAAATATGAAATGGATCAGACATGAATGTAAGTAATGAAACCATAAAACTCTTAGAAAAAAACAAAGGCAAAACTCTCTTGAATATAAACGTGAAGAAATTTTTCATGAACATATCTCCCTGGGCAAGGGAAACAAAAGCAAAAATGAACAAGTGGGACTATATCAAACTAAAAATCTTCAAGGCAGCAAAGGACACCATCAGTAGAAGAAAAAGGCATCCTACAGTGTGGGAGAATATATTCATAAATGACATATCCGATAAGGGGTTGACATCCAAAATATACAAAGAGCTCACACACCTCAACAAACAAAAAGCAAATAATCCAATTAAAAAGTGGGCAGAGGAGCTGAACAGAAACTTCTCCAAAGAAGAAATTCAGATGGCCAACAGGCACATGAAAAGATGTTCCACATTGCTAACCATCAGAGAAATGCAAATTAAAACCATAATGAGATATCACCTCACACCAGTTAGGATGGCTGCCATCCAAAAGACAAACAACAACAAATGTTGGCGAGGATATAGAGAAAGGGGAACCCTCCTACACTACTGGTGGGAATGTAAACTAGTTCAACCATTGTGGAAAGCAGTATGGAGGTTACTCAAAAAACTCAAAATAAAAATACCATTTGACCCAGGAATTCCACTCCTAGGAATTTACCCTAAGAATGCAGCAGCCCAGTCTCAAAAAGCCATATGCACTCCTCTGTTTATTGCAGCACTATTTACAATAGCCACGAAATGGAAGCAACCTAAGTGTCCATCAGTAGATGAATGGATAAAGAAGATGTGGTACATATACACAATGGAATATTATTCAGCCATAAGAAGAAAACAAATCCTACCACTTGCAACAACATGGATGGAGCTAGAAAGTATTATGCTCAGTGAACTAAGCCAGGTGGAGAATGACAAGTATCAAATGATTTCATTCATCTGTGGAGTATAAGAACAAAGAAAACCCTGAAGAAGCAAAACAGCAGCAGACTCACAGAACCCAAGAATGGACTAACAGTTACCAAAGGGAAAGGAACTGGGGAGGGTGGGTAGGAGGGGAGGGAGAAGGGGAATAAGGGGCATTACGATTAGCACACATGATGTAGAGGGGGACATGGGAAAGGCAGTATAGCACAGAGAAGACAAATAGCACCTTACTATGCTGATGGATAGCAACTGTAATGGGGTATGTGGTGGGGACTTGATAATAGGGGGAATCTAGTAACCACAATGTTGCCTGTGTAATTGTATATTAATGATAGCAAAATTAAAAAAACAAATAAAAAATATAGTTTGTAGACCCTAATTCCAGTATCATAAGGCCTTAGAGTCAATAGGCAGAAAACTAGCATACAGGCTCTTAAACATATTTGAGGACAATATTTTAAGGTCTGCAATATGATCCAATGTAAGATTACAGTCTATTTATTGAATTATCACTGCGCCCTGATTCTACCCCTAGCCAAGTCATTTGCCACGTGGTAGAAAGGATAAGGCTTCCAGACTGAAGTGCTGAAATGTTGAAATCATGAAATGAATTCCCTGGCCACAAGGAAAAGTTCAAACTCTTGACCACAGCTAAGTCTGTTTGTGATCTGCCCCTTACAGCCCTAAGCTGTCATTCTTTACCTCCCCTCTGGCCACAATGATGTTCATGAATAGTTCTTTAAAATGAGCCATGCTCTCAGCATGGCTCCAAACCTTTTAGATGCGTATCTTTCTGAAAATCCTTTTTTTCTCTTTCTTTTGGTTTTTCCTACTCATCCACTACATTTTTCACTTAATCATCATTCTATCTGGAAAATTTTCCTGTATTTTCTATGTGTGTCCTTCCTATAGCACAATACTTATTGTACTTTAATCACTCTACCAATTTTCTGACCCACTGTTCAGAGCTTCTAAAGACAGGCCAGCCTTGCTCACCTGACGATTCCCTGTCGTGGCACGTTTGAACTCACAGTCATGGCACCTAACTGACAAATAATTCACAGAAGAGAAACCCCATGTTGCATACATACATGTAAATAGTTGTTTCTTATAATTAAATTAAAAGAAATTCAAAGTAAAATGAAATGAAATAAACCTTTTAATCAATTTTCTAATACAAATACAAATTCAAATACAAAAAGTTTTGTAATAACCCAAGCATCTTTCAGTGTATTCAAATTGGAAGATTGATGCATGGAGCTTTTGTAAAGGCATTATGGATATATCTTTCAATATATTTTGATCCAGAAATTTCCCTTCTGGGAAAAATTCAGTGATGTAAAATGAAACATTCTGTGTCATAGCACAAAATTATAACCATCTCAATATCCCTCAAAAGAGTTAATACAATATGTTTATAGCTGTAAATTATAATGTTATATAATTGCTATTACAAATGAAGTCCATTCAGGAAGTCATAAGCCGCAAAGTAGAATAGGAGTTTCTACCAACTTTCCCCATAAAACAATGATTCTGACAATCATCCATGGGCAAGGATAACTTTGTGGAAGTCTAGAAATGCAGTGAAGAAGTTTCAGTGCACCACTGGAGCAAAAAACCTGGGACTGGTCACATTGAGGAGGATAGAGGAACACATTCACTTTATCCCCTTCACAAACTGCAAGCCCCCCCAACCCAAGACAGCACAGCTTAGTCCCCATAAAAAGCCTCTTGGCCTAGAAAATGAGAACATGCAAGTGAATGCCTGGATTCCCAAGTTGCATGGGATGCTGCCAAAGAGGCCTGCTTATTTCTCAACCTGTCCAGAGCACTGAGGTGAGCTGCATGACTGAGGCATGCAGAGGGATCTAGAGTACAGCAGCCAGAACTTAGGACTTAGCAAAGGAACAAGGCTCCTACTAACTACTTTGTTAACTCAGAAAGACCCTCCTGAGCCACTGGGAATGCTTCAGCATAATAAAAGCCATGTACCACAATAACACACTAACATCATTCTCAGTGGAGAAAACCTAAAACCTTTTCCTCTAAATATAGGAACAAGTCCAGGATGCTCCCTTTTGCTACTTTTATTCAACATCGTACTGGAAGTCTTAGCCAGAGTAATTAGGCAAGATAAAGAAATAGAAGGCATCCAAATAAGAAAGGAAGAGGTAAAATTGTCCTGATTTTCAGAAGACACGATATTATATATAGAAAACCCTAAGACTCCACCAAAAACAGTTAAGACTAATAAATGAATTCATTTAAGCTGCAGAATACAAAAATTAACATACAAAAAACATAGCATTTCTATACACTAATAATTTGCTATCCAAAAAAGAAAAAAATCCATTTACATTTATCAAAAATAATAAAACACTTAGGAATAAATGTAACCAAGGAGGTGAAAGATTTGTATTCTGTAAACTATAAACCATTTATGACAGAAATTGAAGAAGACATAAATAACTGTAAAGATAGCGTGTGCTCATGAATTGGAAGAATGAACATTGTTAAGAAAAAACCATGCTTCCCAACTTTTTCCTGAATGCATCTCCTCAGCCAAGGGAAACAAAATAAAAAATGAACAAATGGGACTACATCATGCTAAAAAGCTTCTGTACAGCAAAAGACACCTCAGTAGAACAAAAAGGCTTCCTAAGGTATAGGAGAATACATTTGTAAATGACATACCCAACAAGGGGTTAATATTCAAAATATATAAAGAACTCACATGCCTCAACACCCAAAAAGCAAATAACCATATTAAAAAATAGGTGGAGGATATGAATAGATACTTCTCCAAAGAATAAATTCAGATAGCCAATGGTCACATGAAAAGATGCTCCACATTGCTAATTATCAGGGAAATGAAAATTAAACAACAATGAGATATCACCTCACACCCATTAGGAGGGCCAACATAGAAAAGACTAGGAACAACAAATGCTGGTGAGGATGAGGAGAAAGGGGAACCCTCCTACACTGTTGGTGGGAATGTAAACTAGTTCAACCATTGTGGAAAGCAGTATGGAGGTTCCTCAAAAAAACTGAAAATAGAAATACCATTTGACCCAGGAATTCCACTCATAGAAATTTACCCTAAGAATGCAGGAGCCCAGTCTCAAAAAGACATATGCACCCCTATGTTTATCACAGCACTATTTACAATAGCCAAGAAATGGAAGCAACCTAAGTGTCCATCAGTAGATGAATGGATAAAGAAGATATGGTACTTATACACAATGGAATATTATTCAGCCATAAGAAGAAAACAAATCCTACCATTTGCAACAACATGGATGGAGGTAAAGGATATTACGCTCTGTGAAATAAGCCAGGCGGAGAAAGACAAATACCAAATTATTTCACTCATCTGTGGAGTATAAGAACAAAGAAAAAACTGAAGGAACAAAACAGCAGCAGACTCACAGAACCCAAGAATGGACTAAGAGTTACCAAAGGGAAAGGGACTCGGGGGGTGTTGGTGGGAAGGGAAGGAGAAGAGGAATAAGGGGCATTACAATTAGGACACATAAAGTAGGGGGGCATGGGGAAGGCAGTATAGCACAGAGAAGACAAGTAGTGACTCTATAGCATCCTACTACACTGATGGACAGTGACTGTAATAGGGTAGTGGTGGGGACTTGGTAATGGGGGGAATTTAGCAACCACAGTGTTGCTCATGTAATTGTATATTAATGATACCAAAATTTAAAAAAATCCATGCTCCCAAAGATAGAATCAATGCAACCCCTGTCAAAAATCCACAAATATTTTTCATAAAAATAGGAAAACCAATCCAAAAATTCAATGGAAGCACAAAAAAATCCCAAAAAGCTAACACAGTCTTAAGGAAGACCAGCCAAGCTGGGAGACATTACATTTACCTATTTCAAATTATATGACAAAACCATAATAATCAAATATTATGGTATTTATATAAAACAGACATATAGACCAAACAACAAATTGAGAGCCCAGAAATGAACCCCTATGTATAAGATCAACCAATATTTGTCAAGAGAGCTAAAAACACTCGATGGGGAATGGATAATTTTGTCAATAAATGGTGCTGGGAAAACCAGATATCCACATGTAAAATAATGAAATTAACCTCCTATTCTATACTATATGTAAAATCAACTGAAAATGGTTTAGAGGTTTAAACATTAGACTTGAAATCTTAAAATTTTTACAAAACATATGAGGAGGTTCCTTGACATTGTTCTTGGCAAATCTTTTGTTTTCACATAAAAACAAAGGCTACAAACACAGAACTAAAGAAGTGGAACTATGGCTAACTGAGAAGTCTGCACAGCAAAGAAACCCATCAGAAAAATGGAAAGGCAACCTATGGAATGGGAAAAGTATATATTTGCAAATCATATATCCAATAAGTAAATATCCACAGTATATAAGGAGTTCTCACAAATAAATAGCAAATAATAGTAATAATAATAATAATAAAATTTAAAAGGACTCAAATAGACATTTTCCCAAAGAAGACATACATTCAATAGATACATGAAAAAATGCTCAAATTCACTAATCGTCAGGGAAATGCAAATCGAAACCATGAGATATCATCTCACACCAGTCAGAAAGGCTAATATAAAAAAGAGAAGAAATAACAAGTGTTGGTGAGGATGTGGAGAAAAGGGAATCATTGTGTACTATTGCTAGGATGTCAATTGGTTTAGCCTCTTCAGAAAATATTTTAGAGGGTTCTCAAAAAATTAAAAATAGAAATACCATATATCCAGCAATCCCATTTCTGGGTATATATGCAAAAGAAACAAAGTTGTTATCTCAAAAGATATCTGTACACTCATTTTCTTTGTAGCATTATTCACAATAGCCAAGATATGAAAAAATGTAAATGTCCATTCATGGATGAATGGGTAAAGAAAATATTTCAGTATGTATCACACCGTGAAATATTGTTCAGCTTTAAAGGAAATCCTGACAGGTGTGACAACATGGATGAACATGGAAGGCATTATGCTAATTGAAGTCAACCAGACAGAAAAGGAAAAATACTGTATTTTATCACTTAGTGGAATCTAAAAAGAAAAATAAAGTCTAATTCATAGAAACAGAGAGCAACACAGTGACAGTACACTATGGTTAGTACTACTGTATAGTATACTTGAAATTTACTAAGAGAGTTGATTTTCAGTATTCTCATCAAAAAAATTAAAAGTAGCTGTGAGGTTACAAAAAGTAGCTGTGATAATGAACTTGATTGTGGTAATTACTTTGCAATGTATAGAATGAATTCCATCCACATTTCTGAGTGAATAAATAATAAATGAACTTGCTGATGAGGAAATATGTGCAAAATATAATTTTAGACAAAAGATAAAATTGGAAATATGTAAATTTTGAAATATGGTATGAAAGTGGAAAACATGTATATATTATGCATACAATTATAAAATAAATGGAAATATATATGATAGTTACACATAATTTCCATAACCTACTTTTTACATATATTTTCAGTTTTTCTTGAATATTATAATATTTATTGAGCACTTCTCCAGATACTATAGCAGTGACTCTCATAGGATTTATGTAATAGTGAGCAACAGTGAAATAACAGATAATGTGTAATATGTTATAAATGCTGTGAGAAGCAAATGTTGGAATAGGTATAGAGAGAGCTTGAGAGGTGGGAAGTATCTAAAGCAAGATGTCTAGAAACATTTCACTGCATGGCAATCCCAGCAAAACTAGACTTCTTGTATGGCGTCTTTCCTCTCCAATGATTATCTGAGAGATAGCAAGTAGAAAAGGATAATCTTGTGAGGTGTGAGCCTGAAACCTTCCCCCTCTACCATATTCTGTTGAGCTAAACAGTCATAGAGCCTACTCAGATTCAAGGGAGGGACAACAGACCCCTTTGTTGAAAAGGAAAAGTATCCAAGAATAAATGACCATTTTCACTATGTCACAGTTTGCCCTCTGGTCACATATTATTTGCATTTTCCCTCATGAACAATATACTAACACCCTTTCACTTATGCCAGAAGTCTATTCGATTATGACATCAGACTTAGATTCATGGTCAAGGATCTGTCATCTTAATAAAGTCCCAGTGCTGATAAAATACATTTGGTATAGTTTCTCTCAATCTGAAGACAAGTGAACTAAAGACACCAGTTACTTGCCATCCACACACTCAATATACAATGGTGAGACAGGAATAGGATAATTTTTAGTCACACCCATTCAAAGAGAGGAAAAAAGAGAAATTCATTGCAGTCACTGGCCCATAGCAATATTGAAATTCACCTGGGCACATAACATCAGTCCCTTGGTTAGGATCCTTTATTATTAGGCCTCCTTGGAGAAAATTCAACACATCTCTCCAGATTCTTGATTCTTCCCTCTAAACCATCCATTGTTACACAAGAAATAGCCCATTTGATATGATTAATATTTTCACCCTGCTTCTTGACCATAGGAGAATGGAGGATATGAAGTTCCCTTTTCAGTTTGTATTGCTGCTGGCTCTTTCAGAGTTGGGATATAATTCCTTTACAATTTTGTGGAAGTCTGTTTTAAATTATGATCTATTTTGTTAGATAGTAATCTAACAAAAAACCCTTCAAGTTAGGATATTTTTTACCTTTAGACCTTTGTGGGGCTATTTTAGGACAATGAACTTAAGATTCTTAGAAATTATTATTTTTCAGAGATGTTCTACTAGACATTCCTTTAAGATCTTTACAGGTTTTTGCCTAGCTAAAAGAGTTTATGAATCTACACTTTACATCTTTCCTGGATCCTAACAAAGGATTTTACAATTTCACTTTGAATTGTAGACATTAAGACTACATTTTATTACCCTGGACTTGGCATTTACTCTGAGACAATTTCATAATTCAAGAACCTCTTTGCAATCTAGAAAAACTACTGGACCCTCTTTATTTTCTCTAAATTCTGCTTAAAAACTCAACCATTCCTTCTTTAATATATTTCTCTCTTGTCTTCTTTCATCATATACACCTAAAGAAGACAGCTGACAGTTTTTGTATTTTGTCTGGAAACCTCTCCGAACATATCCACAAGTTTATTGGATAAGCTTTCTATATTCTAGATTATTACAGGAAATAACACTACAAAATGTTTACACAATATAACAAGTGTCAGTTTTTCTCCAGGTTTTAATATCTTTTTGTAAATGAATTTTGTATTTTAGAATAGTTTTAGACTTTCATAAAAGTTACAAACACAGCACAGAAAATTTTCTGTATCTCTCACCCAGATCTCCTTTTTGTTAATATATTACATTACTATGGGGCATCTGTTAAAACTAAGCAACAAATGTTGGTATATTACTATTAACTAAACTCAATAGTTTATTTGATTTTCACTAACTTGTCCTCATGTCTGCTTTTCTGTTCCAGAATACAATTCAGATATTATATTGTGATATAATGAGTCATAAGAAATACCAATGGCCAAATATGTGAATGACCAAATATCTATTTCCCAGGTATAGTTGGTCTTCATCCACAGGTCCTGAAAACACTGCAGTCTTAAAGGTGAAACTCGTGTTTTGTCACGTTAATGACAGACTTTTGGACCCCACCCAAGGGCAGAGACTGGAGGTGGCATCAGCCAATGACCAATAATTTAGTCAATCATGACTACACAATGACACCCTCACAAAAACCCCTGAGAAGAGTCAATTGCTCTCCACTCTGTAGGATCCTGCTTCTCTGAGGGAGAGAGCTTTCACACTTGGGGAACCAGAGACCGCCACATGCCATGAGCCAGGCCCCAAGCTCCACAAGGATACAAGCACCTTTATTTGGGACCTTGCCCTATGTCTCTCTTCATCTGGTTGTTAACTTGTATCCTTTGTGGTACCCTTTATTAAACTGATAAACATAAGTGTTTTCCTGAGTTCTGTGAGCCGCTCTAGCAAAGTAATCGAACATAAGTGGGAGCTTGTTGGAACCTCCAATCTGTAGCCGGTAGGTTGGAAGCACAGAGAACTGCCTGGGGCTTGCAACCCACACTTGGAGTTGGGGGTGGAGGGCAGTCTTGTAGGACAGAGCTCTTGACCTAGGGAACCTGGTGCTGTCTCCTGGCAGATAGCATCAGAATTGAGCTGAGTTCTCCGACATCCTCTAGAATTGCTTGGTGTTATGAATGGGAAGACCCCCTTCCACATACTTACACACATTGGAATTGGTCTGGGAACCCAAATGGAATTATACTACTATTACTGCTGTATATAATACTATTATTGTTGCTCTATATAGGAAAAGAATACACCCGCACACATATATACACTGAAGGCACATCCTCCAACATACTCCCTTTTCCTTTTTTTTTCTAGTATCTTCAACATCTAGCATACTTTCTGCTATTCTTAAAAGCACTTAATGTTTTTTGAAATGAACCACACAGGTAAATTAATGATTTCATTATACTTTCAGGTATTTTTCTGGTCCAGAATATCAAAATGTGTATCTTTCAAAATCAAATAGCCACAGAAAAAAATAACGCATTTGTTAGTGTCTCTATTAAGTGCTTATGCTCATTTGCTTCTAGTTATTTATCCTTATGATGGTGAATCATCATAGTAAACCAACCAGGAATGATGAATCTTTAAAGAAATGTGTTCATGCATGTGTGTGTGCATGTCCTGAGTTTCTCTATCACCTTGGCTTGATTGGCTGTAATTAAGAAACTAATCCACTGGAGGAATGCTCAGCTTCTTCTGGTTGCTCCAATATATCATTTGCATTTTGTTCTTTTAATTATATTTCTTCCGCTAGATTCCTACAATTACAAGCTAGGAAGGTGAAAGTTTAATAAACACTTAACTACTCTGATAAAATAGAATATATAATTTTAAGCTATGTTGGGCTAAGTCTTTGCTGGCTTAAGAAAAAAGAAGGAAAGAAATAAAGAAAAGGAGGAGAAAGAACAAATCAATTTGCTTTTCAACACTGTGAAGATGATTTTCAGCAGTACTTAAGAACTAACGGGGAATAAGTGATTGATAAGCTAATTAAATGATAAAAAGTATCAGGCAAGGATGCAGAAAAAGTACAGATGAGGAAAATGATCAAGTATGCTCAATCTAAAAAAAATACAGTTTCAAATCATATAAATTATAACTCTTAGAGCAGAAAAGAAATCTGTTTTCTGCCTATAATTTTTTCAAATGCTTTTTTCTTAAGAAAAAGCAATCATTGTGGTTATGCTGTTTCTTCTTCTTTTTCCGTGCCTCCCATTAGTGTCACGATTTTTAAATAAGGCAATTATTTTATCATCCATGTCATTTTTCCTGTTAGTTTTATGCCTTTGGTTCAGAAATAAGAATTTTAAAATTATTAATAATTATCAACTTTCCTTGTTTTTCATAATCTTTCTGTGACTATTACAAGCATCATGAAAACCAGCCACATTAACATGGGACAATATGTAACAATATACATATTAGACAAAAAATTAAAAGTTTTTATAGATTATGAGCTATAGTACTAACAGATAGTATTTCATATTTTGGTGAATTTAAGACTTTGCAGTTAGAATAGTCTATGCTATAGAGCCTTGGTGTCTAAATCACTGATATCAAATTCAGACTTCAGGGAATATAAATCTTTCAGGCTATTAGAGAATAATTTAGCAAGTTGCTTTTCTAAAAGCAACAATTTGGATATTACGTAACAGAGCTCAGAGTATTAGTGTAATTACAAAACATGAAGTCAGTCTTTAGCAACATTATTAGTAGGATATGAATCCTTTTGAAACCTCTCTACCTCCTTATTTTTCTTCTGCTCTGATTTAGATTCCATCTCTGTCTCAATTTCAGCTTGTGGTCCTGGTTTTCTTAATAAATAAATCTTCACTGAGTATCTCTGCATCATGGCATTATATGCTCTCCTGAGTAGGAAAATTCACTTAGACATCTCCCTGGAAGAATCCAATCTCGATAAATATGACCATGAGCATTCTGAGTGGACCATCTCTAGACTTCAGACAAAGAATGGATTCAGACAATGACTTATAGGATACAAATATGAGGAAACACTTCAAAATGTATATGTAACAATATCTGATTGGAGTTAAAATGCAAAGCACAGTGGCAGGCCTTAACATCAACTTAATTAAAGTGACTAAATATATTTGGAAAATATTTTTTGTTATATTCATATTCACTATATCTGCATTTCAAAACTATTCTGAAAAGAAAAAATCTGAATGACATAAAAAATTGTGTTGTGATTTTTACAGAAGCCATTAAAAACACAAAAGTGCGTTAGTATGCAGAGGTATAAATTTTACATATATATTAACATTTAAGACAGATCTGACAATCCTTTGAGATCTTCCTCAATAGGCAAGGGAATTGATGACTATTACAAATAAAAATAATGAATATTCACAGGACTTACAGTACTATCCTACTCTCAAACACATTCATTTAAACTCAAAAAGAATTTTTTTGAATAACTACTTAAGGAAAAGTACTATTTTATGCATTTCAGAGGGTACAAAAATCAATTTATCTTATTCTGCAATTAACAAACTAATTTCCAATTCTATGTCCCATCCCTCCACTTTGCTGAACTCTCATGAGTTAAAATTCAACTCTGCCTACTTCATTACAGAACTCACACAGCCTGATGTAGCTGAAGAAAAAAAAACACACAAAATAATGCTGTGTTCACATTATATTCATGACCAGTCTCAAGTGGGTCTAGCAAGTACACAACATTCAGTCATCCTCCTCCTCCTCCATAACACTAGTTCTAACCTTTTCTTTTCCTCCTACCTTTAATACCTCCTTCCAGATTTCAGTCTTAGTTGCTGACTCTGCTTCCTATTTCCCTCGGAGGAAAAAAGAAAAAGAGAAAGAGTCAGTTAGAAGATGTGGTGGAGCCACCATACGATGACCGCCAATGAATCACACTCATGTATAGGCCCTTCTGCTTGAGTGTGGATACAACCTGTGACCTATTTCCAATCAACAGAATATGGAAAGGGAAGGGAAATTACATTATATAGCAAAGATGAAAGGATCATGCAGATGTAATTAATATCTCTATTCACTTGATTTCAGTTAATCAAGAGAGATTATCCTGGGTGGGCCTGAAAATCAAGACAACTCTTTTAAAGAGGGCCTGAGCCTTCCCTGAAGAGAGAGAGGCAAAGCAACAGAATCTTTCCGGTGCATGCTTTACAAGCTTTGAATAAGTAAGCTGTCTTGAGTTCTGCAGCTGCAAGGAAATGAATTCTATGAACAACCACATGAGCTAGAAAGCAGAGCCCGAGCCTTAGATTAAACCACAACTCTGACTGACATCTTGACTGCAACCTGGTAGACTCTGTGAATCAGGCAACAGCGAGGCCATGTCTGGGCTCCTGACCCATGAAAGCTGTGAGGTAGTAAGCGTGTGTTCTTTTAAGAAGCTAAGTTTGTGGTGGTTCGTTGTGCAGCAACAGAAACTTAATAAAAATGATTATTTTTGATTACATACACACACCTACCTGATTCTGAACCCACAGTTTGCCTTTTCTCTTATAATGATGCATGGCTATTTCCTGAACATACCTGAGGGTAGTACATTATATACCAATGTCTTTCGGGTATTCAAGGATATTGTTCCTTGTGTTGTGGAGTGTGTGCTTGTGTGTGTGTGTGTGTGTGTGTGTGTGTGTGTGTGTGTGTGTGTAACTCATATTTCTTTCCTACTACAGACCCATTTCCTTGTTCTCCTTTACAAAGGCACACAAATTTGAAAGAGTTGACTTATATATACTAACTCTTTAATCTGTTTTGAACCTGTCTGATTAACACTTCACCTTTCACAATTCCAGAAAAAATTGCTCTTATCAATGTCAACAATAACTTCCATATTGCTGTATCTGATGGCTAATTATCACTCTTTATCCTATGTGACTTATTAATAGTACATAGGAGTATTGACAACCTTGTCGGGAGCCAGTCCGATCCACCCATCTGATGGCACAGCCCAGACACCTGGTAAGAAGGAAGTGCAACGCAAACTTCTGAAAGGAACATCCCCACTCTCTCTCCTTATTATTATGATGTTTGGAAATGTTGTTATTGGTCACTTTCACCTAAATTAGAAAACAAAATTTAATATACCCTGGGAGAAATGCCAGAGGCAAGACCCCCTAATTCTTCCAGGTGGTAAAGATACCTCGAGACAACTGCTGGGCATAAAAGCCATGGGGCATAAATCTGCAAAGAAGTAAGAAGAGCTCACCTTTTCAAAGAACACTGCTTCTCTCTCACTTACCAACTGCACATCTCCCTGTATGGCCCCAGAAGATGGCTGGTTAGATTCCTCAAGGGAGGAACAACCTAAGACAGGCACAGTCACAGGGGGGGCCATCAGGTGAACAATAGGGGGTCCACAGAGGTGAGGCTTAGAACCTCGACCCCCCAGTTTTGAGAGAAATCTTCTGCGCCCATGGCTGTTTCGTTGCTCTTGTCTTGCTCGTATCTATACCCAGTTTATAGGCATGAATCTGACAGTCTACACTTGCTTTCCTACTGCACTGAGCTCTACTTTCCATCTTTATTTTACATCAAGATTTAATCATAGAAACTGTAATCTTTATTACTTTTACCTACTACTTTAACATTTTATTAAAGAAAAATAGGAGGGGGATGCAGAATAGATATTGGAAACAAGTATTGAGCTATAATAAATGGAGATTGTTTGAGTGGGTTCCAGTTCCCCCTCCCCACCCCTACGTGGCCTCCAGATGGCATATTTGATGAATGTGGAAAAAGGTGGGTTCAAAGAACAGGTGGTTCCCTCTTGCTAACCTGCCAGAGAATAACTTGACAAATTATAAAAGTAATAAGAACAGGGCATTGCCTGACTTCAGATCAGAAAAATCTCCATTGTAAGTCTTACTGAGAATGGGTCCAACGCACACTCCATGAAATTTATCCCTTCCTGCAAAAAAGGTCATCATGTCCTTTTGGAGAGAGCCTCTTTCTTTCTTATCGGAGATGGAGAATGGGAGTATAGCTATGAAAGAGTAAGAACCGTACATAAAAACAATAGAACGGTAAATTTTAAATAGTCATCTGTAAAAAAAAAACAAGAATCTGGCACCTACCTAACCTTTGTTAGATTTTCTAACCGCAGTAACTAGGAACAAAGCTTACTTAGAAACTAGTAGACTGCTAAGACATGTCAAAATGATTTAATCTCATTTTCCAAACTCATTAAATGATTAATAACTGTACTTTACTTTATGTAATCAAAGAGTATATAAACAATCTGCTACTTTTAATTAAAGGCCAGGCTCAGCTTTTGCTAGTGTCTTTGTCGTCATTCATTCACTTCAGGGACTCCTGGACTCGCTGGAGCTAGACTCCAGCACAACCTCTTCATTAGAACAGTGTATTCAGCTACTAAAACACCACACACTGATGATTTTTCTATCACATTTGTCTTTTCTTCTCAATATGTTGTGCTATGAACTCTTAATATTAGCATCCCTCCTTGAGCAGCCCATGACCTTTTACTTTTTCTCTCTCTTGGCACCCACTTGTGTAGTAATCTCATCAAATTTCAATTTTACTTCCATCCACTTTCTGACAACCTCCAAGTTAATTGTTTTAGCCTTGCCTTCTCCACTGAACTCAAGATTCATAAATCTGACACCCCCCTGGAATCTCCACTTATAAGTCTAGTGAGGATCTCATACTTAATATCCACAGATCTGCTGAGATCTACCTTCATAATACTTAGTAGAATCTGATAAATTTTACATCTAGCACATAACCAACCCCATTTCCATCACTTTGCCCCTGGAATACTACAATCGTATCCACTCCAGTGTCTCTTCTGAGCAACAACCAGAGTGATTCCTTTGAAACCAAAGGGTTCTTTCTCCACAGCTCCGACCCTTCAAATGGTCCTACATTTTCCTCTGAGTGAAAAATCAAAACCTCTTTGATGGCCTTCAAAGCCGTTTACAACAGAGCTCCATTTTCTTCCCAGTCCTATCCTTTCACATCATCTACTCTAGCTGTATTGTTATCTTTGGTTAGCCGCTCACATGCCAGGCATAACCCTGCCTTAGAGGCATTTCATTGGTTGTTCCCCCTGACAAAAGTACCCTTCCCTAGATGTCTACACATCCTTTAAACCTTTTTTCCTATATCACTTTGTCAGTGAAACTGACCAAATGATCCTGTTTAAAATGCAAACTGTTACCCCTCAAGACTTCTATTAGGCCTTCCCTGATCTTTGATTTTCCTTCTCTGATCTTTATTTTTCCAATAAATTTATCACCTTATAATATGCTGTAAAGTTCTATCTTATTTATTAATGCCTTTAGGTATCTGATCAGAATGACTAGAAAATAATAGGTTTTCAATATACTTGGGGAATGTAGAAATTACTAAAGAATAAATTAATGAACAAATAAATATGAGAGAATCAGCTTAGAAAGGATCAGTGATTTTTTTCCAAGATAAGAGTAGCAGAGCCAATATTTAAATCTAGCTTTTAGGGTTTCAAAGCCTGTTTTTCAATACAATAAGTGTACTAGGTTTCAAAGCCTGCATCAATTTTTGGAAATAAAAGATAATAGAACATTTAAATTAGACTTAGGACTTCACAGAATAGTGAAAATACAATTAAAAATTAATTTCAATTTTTTTTTCAGGTATTTTAAAATAAGGTCTCCCCAGGAGCACAGAAAAAAGGGATACTTACATTGAGACTTAAAGATTAGAAATTTACTAGCTGCTTATAACATATATAAGAAAGGGAATAGTATTTTCAAAGACATAGCAGAAATAGAGTGGAAAATTTAGATAAGGGGAGAAAAGAGTAAGTGGAGAAAATGGGGCTTTAACAATGAAAAATAGATAGCAACAATTGGCAGGAACCTGGATCTTCCTTTCCTATTTCAAATGTTAGTCTAGTTAGTATGGTAAACAATAATCACAGGCAGTGATCAAAAATACTAAGCCCTGGAATTCTGCTCTGCCACTGTTACCTCCCTAGAGGTCTCTGAGAAAAATTATCTTATCACATACATTCCAAGAAAATGTGCAACTTTATCTCCAAAAGATCTTTATCTCTGGCACCAACATAATCCTCTTGGAAAACTTCCTGGCTCTGTGTTTGATGTCCCTATGAGAAACCCACAATGGGAAGTGTTGACTGAAAGCCTCCTTAACAGCTTCCAACTTAAGTTTTAACTTAGAATTCCACCATCAGTATCTTTCCACCCCAGTGATAAGAAATGACGAATTAGATGAGAGTGAGTCGAGGGAAAGAACCCCAAGGAATGAAAAGAGTCAGAATTGAAAGTTTCTTGAGAATGAATCTCAAAGTGAATGTGGTCTAACTTAACCTATTTTAGGACCATCTCCTTGCGTTCCTCAAGTGAAGCAGAGCCGGAATCCTCTCCAAGAGATCAGATGTCCTTAGAGGGAATGGCATGGTAGCAAAGGGCCTATGAAAGAATTCCACTTCAGCTCATTTTCTCCCTAGCCTTTGAATGAGGAATGAAGCAAAGAGTATCCTGAATTTCTTTTTTTAGTGGGTAGATCATCTCAATCTATTGAAACATGTTGAATAGTAGATTGGCATCTGATACTCATTTTATAAATATGGAAGAAAGGGGAAGGAGAGAAATAAAATTCATCTGGTTGCTGGGAGATCAGTTTGGATGTTGATTATTTTGATGAGAATCTAAATATAGGCCAAGAACTAGGGAGAAAGAAAGACCAATGTGAGAGATAAAAGAAAGGTCAACAATTTAAAGCAATGCCAAGTACAAGGACAATTCAGATTATGCAAGACAGTAAGGTGTTTAGGGTGATTCCCAGGTTTTTGGCTTTAATAATTGGAATTGCTGGGAAAACAAGTAGGATTACATATTTCTAGGGGAAAGGAAAAGATCAGAGAGTTAATGTCTTGCAGTGATTAGTACTTTGTGGGGCTAAAAGAACAAAAGAACAAACAACAAAACTCCAAAATTTGCTTTAATGAACTAATAGCCTTGAATGAGGTGTTCAGTTGTCAGTTAAATAAAGTGATTAGGTTGTGAACATACTGGCCAATCTACTAATTTGCTGATCATCATTATTAGCCGGTGGCCAGACAACTGCATGTTCCAGCTGGGAAGATGCTCTCATGAGAACCAAGGATTAGAATAGTTGACATCTTTGGGGAGCTTATACTATCTAAGGTCCTAGCAATAGACTGCAGTCATTTTACCTGAAGATATCTAAAGAGTAAATTAGATTAGATGATTGAATTGTTTTTAAAATTGCCATAATTTTATTGGATTTAAAGAATAATCCACTCTGATTTACTGTATGGTTGGATATAAATTCTTGCTAACTTTCCTACACAGATAATTGGATAACTGTAAGATTGCTATGCTCATTCTTATAATCTGAAAAGAAATTGTCAATGTATGTGGTCATTTTTAATTGTTTAAATTAATTTTGAATATAACATAGTGTGCCCTTTTGAATTTCATGATTGCCAAAACTCAGGAAAATGTTATTTAAACATGAATACTGCGTCCATTCAAAGAGCTTTGGATTCTTCTTATTGAACACCTTAAATTTTTAGGTTGGACTGTTTTCTGCTTTGTATTCTTGTCACTTGTTAAGTAATAGTTTATGAACAGTGTAGCATAGTGATTAAAAGTGAGGCACAAGAATCAAAAGGCTTGGGCTTGGACTTCTGTATCTATCACTTATAAGTTGTGTATAGTGTACAAATTGTGTGTGTGGCATACTTTTAGCTGCAAACAAAACTACCAACTCAAATGTGATTATCTATAAGTAAATTTATTTTCTCACGTAACTGGGGTTCCAGAGGTACATCATTCTCCAGGGGGCCCCTTTTCCCTGGTTCCAACATTCTTTCAGCTATCCCCTCCTATCCCCTTCCCAATAGATCCTGGCATTATGTACAGCAGCTCAGTGATTTCCTTAAGACCTAATAATCTGTCCCTTGAGAACTCTCCTCTGGGAATGAACAAAAAATAGTTCCTTTTTCTACTGCTAGTAATCTCATAACCACAGAAGAAACAGACTTAGAATGAAGCCAACACCAAAATATCTGTAGACCAAGAACAGGAATTATCCTTGAGGACATCATTAAGCTACGGATCAGTTACACCTAGAGAGTTTTCTTCCCCTGGACTTCTGGTTATGTAGGATAATAATTCTTTATTGATCAAGTCAGTGTGAGGATGCATGTTTTTTTGTACTGCTGCGTAGAGGTTCCAAGTGGCAGATTCAGAAATCAAAACCCAAGTCTGTACTTCTTTTTCACTTTTAATTATGTAATACAGTGTCTATAAACCATGATGAGAGAAACAGAGAAATAAACAAGGAGAAACATAGCCCAAATATTAAAATATATATTTAGCCTGATTAAGTCATCTTTGGACACAAAACCACACTTGGGCCAGTATGAGTCTGTGAAGGGAGTGCCAGGAAGTGTTTGTTTAGACTCAATCAAAACCATTTCCTGGAATTTTGGAATAAGGTGATCTTCTGAAATACATGGCTATATGGAAGAGTGGTGGATTGTTTTTCTAAACATAAAGTTTTGGTGGAAAGATACACAGTAATGGAGAAGGAATGTGAAGGTGGTGGACAATATTGTCCACTATGATGTGTGATCTTGGACAAATTATTTAAATTATCTCAGTTTGAATACTAATATTATTATACAATTGGACAACATTAATAATAAGAGTAGCTATTTCTTCAAGTTCCTGTGATCGTTGAATGAAATAATGCATATAAAATGGTCATGCAGGTACATTCTAAAACTTTAGTCAACCATAGTAATTATTAAATTTTTGTTCATATCCCTCCACATTCTGAAAGATTTTCCATAGCATGTAGCTGTGCTGAAATTCTTCAGACTCTCTTCCACCCTTGGTTAGCCTTCTCTGCATCCCATGATCTTGGCCCATATACCAACATCATCGAATTCCCTTGCCCTCTAGCTTCTCACTAACTCTGATCAGTATGAGTCATTGACAGATCTGAGAAGGGAGAACAGAGAACGTGGGGAATCAATTCCCTAGGTTTCATCTTTTTGAATCTCCATGGATCGACTGCATTAATCTACCAAAACTCACAGTTCCTCTGATTATTCTTGACATAGAGATATTCTCTCCAAATTGCAATAGTCACTCTTTTTCTGTGCCCTATTTTCTGGCCAAAGAATGTTTATAGTTTCCTCTGTTGTTGCTGGTGCTGAGGTAGTACTATATTATGCCCTGATGGTTTCCTTATGCTTGACTACCTCTTTCCTTTACTAAGATAAGGTAAAGAAATTGGAGGACAAACCAAGTACAGTGTTGTCTTACTCTCAGGCTGGTGGCTGTGCTGAAAGTAAAAATGAGTTTGTGCTTCTCAATGAATTTCTCTGTTCAGCTTCCTTTGCCTTGAGTTTGTTCAAAATTCCTCATAAATCTTATAGACACATTGCATAAAACAACATTGGACTGTATGTCTTGTGCATTAGTTTCTTAGAGCTGCCATAACAAATTACCACAGACTGGAAGGCCTAAACTAGAAATTTGTTCTCTTACAGTTCTAGAGGCTGGAAAGTTTTAAATCAAGACAGAGTCAAGGCCACAGTTCCTCTGAAGACACCAGGGAGGAATCCTCCTTGCCTCTTGCAGCCTCGGGTGGTTGCTGGCAATCTTTGGCTCTTCTTGACTTTGGCCTCCATTGAGTCTCTGCCTTGGTCTTCACATGGCCCTTTCCCCTATGGCTGTGTGTATCTGCTCAAAGTTCCCTCCCCTCCTAAGGGCACCAGTCCTGTGGAATTTAGCCCCCCACCAAACCCCCATCCAGTATGATCTTATCTTAACCTGATAACATCTGCAAAGACCCTATTTCCAAGTAAGGTCACATTCACAGGTTTCTAGTGACTTCATAGTGTCCTGGGGGGGGGGGGGCATGAATTTTGATGCAATACTACAAACTCAGTAGAGCCTGTAAGTTCTGGATTGTACCCTCACATCATCTTCCTTTCCTACCCTTATTTCTCTTTGCCTCATTCATTCTCAAGGTTTAAGTTTTATGTAACTTTGAAACATGGATCTTTGTAATATTCATTAAACCCTTTTTGCTTTAAATTTTTGAAGGTGCACAGGTAGGGATACAAATGTTTAAAATATCAATTAATCTTCCAATCTTCTCTCAGAGTCTTCCAGAGCATTGGTTATAAACTTTACTTTTGTTGATACTACAATTTTTATTTTATTATTATTATTTTATTTATTTTGGTGTCTCCATAGATGTCTATGAGAAGGTGGGCTTAGGATGTGCTAAGAACAGTTGAGCTATATAATATGTTATTTTAAACTAGAAATTTGGCCATTTTTTGAAGGCATGAAAAGTTTATAGCTAATTATGATGGATCTTGGGATGAAAGAGTAATACTTATGCCAAGGTTACAAGAAGAAATATAGACATTACTTGAAAAGCCAAAGATGAAATTCTTTCCAGATGTTCATCTTCAATATATTTGTCCCTGATTAAAATGTCACAATGTCTCAGAGAATTGGATCAAGAAAAGAAAGTAGAGGCCGAAATTCTGACTCTACTACCTACAAATATAACCTTGAGCTGGTAATTTTATCTCTCTTAGTTTTAGTGTCCTCAATTGTATATTGGGAATAATATTTACCTCATGAGTATGCTTTTACTTAGATCATATATAATGAATATTAAAATATATTGTCCAAATTTTGGTAATAGACATTGTATAAACACCTTTTAAGGCTGAACCACACGCCCTGGCTCTTACCGACCTTAAGTCCTCAGTCTTATCTTTACAATCATAGTTAGTTGTCCTTCCCCAAACTGTCAAGTGCAAAAAGGCCAGTTCCTAAACATTGTATCTACACCATTTCTAGATTTACTCAATTTCTATGTTGTCTCTCTTTTGTCAGCACTATCTTGGAATACTTACAATTTCTTCTTTACTAATATATCTGCCATTAGTATTTGACAAATGGAATTTATTTAAAAAATGTCACATATATAGTAAACAGTGGAGTAATTTACCTTAGAGAAAACAGTTATATTCTTATATTAGTGCAGCTACTATGGAAAATTATATGGAAGTTCCTCAAAAAATGAAAAAAAGAAGTACCATATAACCCAGTAGTTCCACTTCTGGGTATTTACCTTAAGAAAATGAAAAAACAAATTTGAAAAGATATGTGCACCCCTATGTCCATTGATAGATGAATTGATAAATAAAATGTGATATATGTACATAGATATAATGGAAGATTATTCGGTCATAAAAAAGAAAGAAATCTTGCCATTTGTGACACGGTGGATCAATCTAGAAGGTTAATGCTAAGTGAAATAAGTATACAGAAAAAGATAAACACCATATGATTTCATTTTCATGTAGAATCTAAACAACAAACAAAAAAGAAATAAACTCAAACACAGAGAAAAAACCGGTGGTTGCCAGAGTGGAGGGAAGTGGGGAAATGGGCAAAATATGTGAAGAGGATTAAAAAATTTTGTTTATTTAAACTGAAAGAAGAAATAATGCATATGACATTTTGTAACATTTTTGATGTTATATATGACATTTTTTTATTATATGTATGTGTGTATATATGTACACACATACACTATACAGCTTAAAAATAGAATATTAAAAGTAACTTTCAAACCTGAGTCTCTCCAAGATTTCATTACCTGTCCACAAAATAATAGTCTGAATTTTATGTTAATCATTCCTTGCTTTCATTATAGTTTTTCCATATATGTGTGAATTATATTTTAGTACTTTTCCAAGTTTTCCTTTTTCAAAAATTTTGTATGAGTGAAATACTATCTAATGAATTCTTGAGGGGCATGTTCTTTTTGTATTCAACATATTACTTTAGAGAAAAAATCTATGTTGATGCACATAGTAATGGTTGATTCATTTTCATGAGTATAGTGTCCTGCTGAATATTCTTATCCTTAGATCCACTGCATTTTATCTTTCTGTCTGCTGAAACATTTTAGAGTTTTTCCCTTTTTTCCCAATTTTTTGTTACTCCAAAACAATGCTTCTTTGAATATCCTTCACTATGTCTCTTGATGTACATATACAACTATTTCTCTAAGGAGAATTCCTGTGAGTGGAAATTCCTGATTCTTGTGTATATACATATTCAGATTGACTAAGTAATGGAAAACTATTTTGAAAACTGATTTTCCAATTAACAGTTACAACAGCATATGTATTCATATGCAGTTTCCTATGTTGTTCCTCTGTTTCCTATATTGTTCCACATCTTCATCAACACTTGGAATTTTCCAATTTTATTTTGGTCCATTTCATAGATGTTAAGTGGAATCACTGTGAACCTTAGTTTGCATTTCTCTGATTAATAATACAGTTGACATGTTAGTCAGCCATCCAAAGTACCTCTTCTATGAAATGCCCTTTGTTCTGTTTTGTTTTGTTTTGGCAATTTGTCATCCTTATTCATTTTAAATAGTTTTATAGATAGGATATTAATCTTTTGATGTTATGACTTTTATATTTAAAAATTATTTTTTTATATTTAAGAATTAGAATTTAGTTTTATGTATGGTGTAAGGAAGGAGTCCAATTTCTTTTTTTTTTAATCCCTAATATGGGCAATTGTTAAAATACCATTTGATGACTAGTCCACCTTTTTTAACCTATTTGTTTTGTTCCATTTTCACATATGAAACTTTCTTATATGTGTGGCTCCATGTTTAGGGCCTCTGTATTTTTCAGTAATTAATATGTTACCCCTGCATTAATTCCATTCTACTCTAATTGCAGGGGCTTTATTAAAAATCTAGATATTAATTGTCACATGTTATCCATCCTTAATCTACTTTCTTCAGATACATATTGATTCTTCTTGGACCTTTGCTCTTTGATTAAAATGCTGAAGTTAGCTTGGAAATATTCCTGAAAAACTTAAAGGATCTTTATCATAATAGCACTGAATCCATAAAACAAATTAGGAAAAATTGAAATCTATAATCTATAGGATATTTTATCTTTCTATTATAGATACATTTATCTACTGCATTTAGGTTTTCATTAAGAATTTTTTAATTAAATGTTATTTATTTATTTCAAAGTAACATTTTACTTCCTTATTTTATTTTTAAATTTTGCTTGAATTTTACTGAAGGTAGTTGATTAAATCTTGACAAATTAACTTATTACAGCAAATACTAATTAAATACTTTTTGAAGTCAAGCTCCTGGAAAAATTGGCCCTAAGATTATGCTTTTCTAATTTTATGTCTTTCTTTTACTGCTGATTACATACATAAGGAACAACAGAATATTTTTGAATATAATTCATAGTGTTTTTCTTGACTTTAAATGAATAATTTTGGTATTGTAGCATGTACATTATACTTAATTTATGTTTTCTATTTTGTGGATAAAGCCAAATTATTATTGCTATATCAACTGTAATGATGCTTATTGCTAAAAAATATACTTGTTTTATTTGCCTGTTACCTATTTATTGGTTAGTAATTCTCTGATACTACTATCCGACCTCAAAGTTTTTGAGTTCTTGTGATTTAAGTAAACCTTTTCTAAACAACATAAATCTAATTTCTTTTAATTGGAAAATGTATTTATTTTACAATAACTGCATTTCCTAAAAAGAATTATTAGTGAAATATATATCATCTTATTTTTCTCTTTCTTTTACCACTTTTTCTGCTATTTTTATTTTTCATTTTCTCCTTTGGGGTTAATTTTTTTCTCTTCCTCATTCCATTTCTCCCTCTAATTATTTATAAATTATGTACTCTATTGCCATTCTTTCATAGTTACAGTAGCCACATATAACTATATGCCTAAAATTAACTCTATTTCAAAATTTCCAAATCATATGATATTTTTGTGGAGAGTTTTCCTATCAACAGTGATTTTTAATTTCACATATTAACATTTTCCAATTTTTACCCCAATGATTATTTTTTTCTCAGCATTCCCTCTTGCATTTTGGATCTTTCTTCTGGGTTGCTATCTTCTTGAAGTTGTCTTTTATCAATTGTCTTTTCTTTGGAGAATCTGTTGATAATTTTAGTTGTCTAAAGTGGTTTACTTTGTTACCTTTTTTCCAAGATACTTTTTCAGGGTTTGCTATTCCTGATGGCTGTTATTTTCTTTAGTATTTTGAAAATTTTTGGAAAAATCACAAATATAATTACATTATCAAACTATAAGAGAATTTTAAATTCAACAGTAGCAGTTAGTTTGACAAAATTTAAGCTATGAACAAGGAAAAGAATCAAATGGTTGAAGTTATTTTACTGAACAATTTAGAAGTTGCTGAGCTGTTGGAGCTCCTTGTAGATATTTAACATCTAAACCACACATTGACAAACATATATATATATATATATATATCCCAGCCAGGAAAATATTCACATACATCTACCATAGGTGAAAGATATGTAAATATGATGGTGGTATACTCTGTAGTATTTTTTCAACTTTTATATAAATTTGAAATTTCTCAAAATAAAAAGTTGGTAGAGAGAAATAAAACAAATAAAATGGTTGGGTGGGAAATAACAACAACTTGAGTCATCTGAGACATATGTTAAAGATGCCAAATTGTCACTGAATAGTTATTGGAGAGGTTAAAACTACTATCGTAAGTCAGATAGCAAAAGACAAATACCATATGATTTCAGTTACATGTGGAATCTAAAAAGCAAAACAAACAAACAAAACAGAAATAGACTCATAAACATGAGGACAGAACTACTGGTGGCTGCCATAGGGGAGAAGTGTCAGAGGATGAGTGAAATAAGTGAAAGAGATAAATAGGTACAAACTTCCAATTATAAAATAAATTAGTCCCAGAGATGAAAGTGCAGCATAGGGAATATAGTCAATAATATTCTAATACCAAAACAGGTGGTAACTATACTTACCATTGTATTTAGTAAGGTGTATAATTGTCAAATCACTATGCTGTACACCTGAAACCAATATAATATTGCATATCTACTATACTTCTATTAAAAATAAAAATAAATAAAGCCACTATCTTAATTAAACCAATGTATAATGTATTTTGAGGTATTATTAGTACAGACGGTTAGCATTTACTTGGCTATTACTGATGACAATTTTATTTTATATAGAGTACCTGGAAAAACATAGTAAATACATTTCTGAATATGGAAACACAATAAATATTTCCTTTAAAGTCAGGAAATCTGAGGAAAGCTTATTATCATCTTTTCTGTTCAATTTTGTAGAAGGGGTTCTATTTGGTCAGCAAGAAATACATACATAAATTAGTAACACAAAGATTTAGAAAAAAGAAACAGTATTGTCATTATTTACATATACTTGTCTACATGAAAATGTTTATTAAAAATACAGAAAGGATTTGACTTGGAAGCTTAAGCAAGATAGCTTTATTTAACACCATTAGGCAAAAATTAGTTGTGTTGATATTCAAAATGACAAAAGGGTTGGTAAATATAACAATGTCAGCTTGAATATCTTGATATGATATCACCCCTGAGAGAATACAAATTATTTTTGGAGATGAAACATTTTGGATATTATGATTTTTTTGGTCTTCCAATTCAGCTTAACTCTATTTGACCAAAATAAAAAAAAATGTCTAAAAAACACATTTGCAGGGGAAAGAAATATACCAAAGAAAAAAAGGTTGAGAAACATAAAGTTAAAATATGAAGCAGCAATGAATGACTCCAAAATCTCAGTATCTTAGAGCTCAAAGTACGTTTTGGTGTTCATGCTAGATGTGTTCTAGCACTGCCCCACCTTGTGTTCACACGAGAACCAAAGTGATGGAGCAACACCACCTGAAACACTGCCATTGGAGAGAAAATACAAAGACCTAACCAGGCAGTGGCCCTTAAAGTTTCTGCCAGGAGTAATACATGTAGCAGCATCCTATATATATAATATGAGCAAGCTTGATCTCAAAGAGCTAGGGAAATACAACCCTCACCCAAGGGGAGTAATAAATATTTCCATAGGACAATACCATCTACTAAAATAACAAACGATACCATTTAAAGTACCAACCAGGAAATAAGGAACATAGGAATAAATATTACCGAAGATATTCAAGACTTTTACACAGAAAATGTTAAAAGATCATTAAAAGATATTAACAAAAAAAAAAAGAAATGCTCGTTAGAAGGCAACTACCCACAAATTTATATATAGCTTTATACAGCTCCAATTTAAAAAATAGCTCATGTACATCTCTAATAATTTGACAAGCTGACTCTAATATGGCTATCATAGGAAATGTTAAAAATAGCCAAGTGGCTCTTGAAAAATTACGGGGTGGGGAAATTTGCTCTATCAGGTATCAAAACTAATCTTAATAAAACTATTAATTAAGGAATAAAAGTAAATGTAGTACAATAGAAGTGTTAGGAGAAGAGCAACTACTCAATAAATGATACTGGGATAACATCTATTTGAGGGAAGAGAATGAAACTGGTTTACTACTTCACATCAAACTAATACATCAATTTCAGGTAGAACAAGTAATGAAAGATGAAACATTTTATAACTTTTAGAAAGAAATAAAATAACAGCTTTAGGACTTTGGGTTATGGAAAATTATTTTATATTAAAATTGGTTTATGAAAGAAAATATTAATGGCATATGAAGAAAGATATTAATACATTTACTACAGTAAAATTAAACTTAGTTATTCATGAAAGACTCTACAGAGACAAGTAAAAGATTAGGCAGAACCTGGAAGAAATTACTAGCAATTAACATAACCATAAAATAATTAGTACCTAGAGCATAAAACATTCCTTCAAATCAGTTAGATGAAGATCCCCATTTAAAAAGGAAAAGACATTTGGACAAACTGGTAACAAGTATTTCATGGAAGTGAACATAAGAACAGGCAGTCATATAAAAACTACACCAGGATTAGAAAAATGTCAGTTAAGATCACAGTAATATATCTGCAAGATTGACGAAGATTTAGAAGCTGTTGGTTTTAGTGTTGGTAAAGCTATGGAGCAATAATATCTTACAGACTGTTGTGGAAATGAAGGTACCATTGACAAAGCTTGTTATGGAAGTGTTTCTGTAACCTAGGTCAGACATGTTGAGCTATACAAATAAGAGGTACAGATTCAAGAGATATTTGAGTCAAAGGTATGAATCTAATTCTTAGGAATTCCACTATATATATATTCAACCAATCCATATTTAAGGGAACCCTCATACACTGTTGGTAGAAATGTAAATTGGTGCAAACTCTATGGAAAACAATATGAAGTTTCCTCCAAAAATTAAGGTAGACTTACCATATGATCCAGCTATTCTACTTCTATGTATTTATCCAAAGAAAATATAAACACCAATCTGAAGAGATATATGCACCCCTATATTTATTGCAGCATTTTTTATAATACCCAATATGTGGAAACAATATATGCATCCACAAATGGGTGAATGGATAAATATGTTATACATATATACAATAGAATACTACTCAGCCATATAAATGAATGAAATCTGCCATTTGTGACAACATGGATGGATCTGTAGGTATTATGCTAAGTGAAATAAGTCAGACAGTGAAAGACAAATAAATACCATGATTTCATTTATATGTGGAATAAAAGCAAAACAAAACTAAGAAATACCAGAAATGTATTGGTGGTTGCCAGAGGGAAAAGGGGTTGTGAGGTAGGCAAAAACCATGAAAGAGGTCAATTGTATGATGATGGATGGTACCTAGTCTTATTATAGTGAGCACTTTCTAGTGTATACAAATACTGGGTTATGTTGTACAGATGAAACTAATATAATGTTATATACCAATTGTACCTCAATAAAAAAAGTATTCAATCATTCAATCAATCTTCATTTTCATCTGTTATTTTATATACATAGCATTTCATTTTTTAATTCCTTAGGTAGCTGCATTGTCTATAAGAAGAATATTTATTTCTTAAATGTAAAATGCATAGGCCTTTGAGAATAAGGCTCAAAACTTGGAATTGGATTCTGCCCCATTTCTTTAGACTGCATATGGGATAGAGACTTTGGGTGGTCTCACTGCATACCTTGTAATTAAAATACAAGCCTATGTGGTATTTAAAGCAGGTGTGAGCTCAAACTGTTAATTGCGCTATAAATTCATGCTCTTGCACCTGAAGAGGATTCATTTGTATGCACATTTTCAAACATATTACAAAAGAATTGCCAACATATGCTGTATATTCTGTGCCATTAAGTCACAGCACAGGCAACAGCAATTCACTCATGTAAGTGTGGTGCAGGTGTTAAGTGGTATCACAGATGTGATATGATTGAGGAAAATACTGTAATTCAGTGCAGCAGATAGAGTCATTTCCTAGAAAGTTTCTTCCGAACTGTTCTAAAGCATAAGATCATGCAACTGAAGATACAATAAAGATTGCATTAAAGGGAGACAAATTAAAAGATAGTTAAAGAGCAGGAAATCCACCTCCATAAGGTTGGAAGTTGCAATTTTCTTTTGAGGTCTTGACCTATACCTTGAACTTTGATAAAAGTTTGATAAACCTGTTTATCACCAGGAAAGCAATCATTTCTCCAGGAGATCCTGATATTAGATGTGTAGATGTTTACACCTATCTGTTACATCAAAGCTCTGCTCTAGTAAAAGGTAATGAACCTGGGAAATCATTACATGGAAAATGTTAAATTCACTCTAGTTATTTTTAATATGATATTTGTAGTAGGTTGAAATGTAGTGAAACCAGAGCTATGAAAAAGTTAAAAATACAAATTATTTTGAATCCTTTATGATGTGTGGACTTTGAAAACTAAGATAAGATATTCTTTGAATGTAAGATTTGCCCTTTTAAAATTTCATCAGGTCTTAGCCAATGACCTATTAAGACCCCAAACTCTTTTTGAAAATTTTAGGGCAGAATCCTGTGGAATGGTGTTAATCTCTGTGAGGGTACTTAAGGAATACCTCTGGGCAAGAGAAACAAATGTTCACTATTAAATCCACAGTTGATTCCATAAAAGTGATGACATAATATGACCTTTGTAATTTACTCCTGGAAGACAGTTTGTTGATCAGAGTCAATAGCAGATTTAATTATCAAATAATCATAAATGCAAGTAAATGTAAGAAGGTATTAAGGATACCAAAAAGGAAGGCAAAGCTAATAATATGAAATAAGCTATGTTAACTCAATTTCATGTTAAAGACTTCATTATCCTGTTATAAAGTCCGTGATGGTTAATTTTATGTGACAGCTTTGCTGTGACACAGTGCCAGGTATTTGGTAAAATATTATTCTATCTTAGGGTGTCTTTGGATGAGACTGATATTTAAATCAGTGGATTCTGAGTACAGCCAATTGCTTTCCATAATGTGGGTGGGCCTCATCCAATCAACTGAAAGCTTTAATAGAGCAAAGACTGACCTCTTCTGAGCTAGAGGGAATTCTGCCAAGAGACGGCCTTGAGATTTGAACTGCAGCCTTAGCTTTTCTGTGGGCCTCCAACCTGTCATCCCACAATGCACATTTAAACTTGCCAGAGTCAATTATTGCAAGAGCCAATTCATTAAAATAAATTTCTCTTGGTTTACAAACACTCCTATTGGTTCTGTTGCTTTAGAGAACTCTAATACGCAGGCATACCTCATTTTATTGTGTTTTTCACCTTACTGTGCTTCACAGATACTGTTTTGTTTTATACAAATTAAAGGTTGTTGCAACCCCACATAGAGCAAGTCTGTTGGCAACATTTTTTTACGTGGCACCGTTTATATACATGCTAACTAAGCATTTGAACTGTCAACAGGTTTTCAGAAAGTAACCACAGTCATACAGCGCATATCATATTGCGCATAGCATTAATAAATAGCTGATAGTTTTGGTGAGATAGAAAAAAAGCTAGCAGGCATGGAGTTTAACCTATTTAGCTAATAGTAGCAGGATTCCAAGATAATCACTCAATAATTCCCACCTCCTAATATTTGCACCCTTGTGTAATTCTCTCTCACATTGGATTAGGGTTGCTATGTAGTTGACCAATAGAATACGGTGGAAGTAATGGTGTATGCATTCTGAGACTACGTTATAAAATACAAAGCAACTTCTGCCTTAGTCTGGTTTAAGTTCATTGCCATGTCATGAGGACACTCAAGCTGTCCTGTGGAGAGATACACATGATAAAGTACTGGAACCTCCTGCCAATAGCCAATAAGAAACTCAGACCTTCAGACATCATTTCAGTGTGCCATCTTGTAAGCAGGTCCTTCAGCCCCAGTCAAGCCTTCAGACAGCAGCTCCAGCCAATACTTTGACTGGAATCTCATGGGAGACCCTTAGCCAGAAAGCCACCCGGTTTTTATTACTCTCATATTTCTGACTTTCAGAAGTTATGTGAGATTATAAATATTTGTGTTTTTACTTGTTAATAAGTTTTGGGGTATTTTGTTATCCAGCAATAGATGACTAATACATGATGACTATAAAATAATTAACTAACAATAATATTTGTAATATTTAGAGTCAGAGAATAGATAAGATCAGACTCCTGGGATTCTGTTAAGAGCATCAGCAAGCATTTATCAAATACCAATTCTGTGTCAAATTGTACTATAGGTGCTTGGGTGGTACAAAGTCCAGGATAACATTTGGTTCTGACTTCAAATTGAGAATGGAGGATACACACATAGGGAAGTATGGGAAACAACTGATTTTTTTTGAGACAGATTTATGAAGCAGGTAGCATTCTGCAGAGTAAAAAACTGCATGATAAGATGTCAGGAAAGTCAGGAAAAAATCAAGGAAACAGACTGAAGTTAAACTGGTTTCAGACAACTGTGTAAGATTTGCACAGAAAGAAGAAAAGAGAGAATGTATTCTTTTAGGAGAATGTCATAATCAGAGTTGTATGGTGGAAACAATGTGTAAACATTCATATAAATATTAATTTTTTTGTAGTAGAGACTCTGACTTGGGGAATAGACACAAATATAGATTGATAGGGCAGGGTCCTTCAAGAAAGGTCTGACTGCTAGGCAGAATATTCTGATTTTAATGGCATTCAAGGGAGCTACAAATGATCTTAAACAGTGAATGCACCTTGACATTTCTTCTAGTGGGGAATGAGGCTTACTACTGAGAGAACATATTAGATCATTGTACAACCATAATTCTTAGCAAGTTCTTACTTACCTTGACCTGAAAGTTGTCTTCCCTTAATTTCCACACTTGCTCTTACTATGTAGCACAAAAGAATTACCAGGGAGTCATAGAACCTTGCACTGAAAAGAACTTGAATCTGATCTGTTCTAACTGCCCAGTTGATTTTTACACATTTACATAAACACTTGACCATACATCCATGCTTGAATAATTTCTATGACGTGGTTTTCAACCATTTCTTCAAACATCTGTATTTATCTTTAGACAGTTGTGACAATTAAAGCATTTGTCTAAAACTACATTTGTTTATAAACAGCGACCTCAGTTTAAGACTTCTGAGTCACAGTCAACTTAAACAAGTCTAATTCCTCTTCCATATAGAAATCTGCTAAGTATGTGAAGATGGCATGCTCCCCTTGGAAACAGGATAGAAAGTCAGTTCTTCCAGTTTTCCTGAAAACTATGCTGTGGAGTCCCTTCAGTACTATGCCCACTGTCCTCTGGGTGTGTTGTAATGTCTACAGCATTTTAAAAGTGCTTCTCAGAGTGAGGGCAACACACTGGCATAGTGTCTTTAATGTAGAGGAAAGCAGTTTTACTGTTTTCTTGCTGGGCATTTGTATTTTTTCTTATTTCTCCTTAAATTATTATGCATCGTGTTTATTGTTGCAAAGCTCTCCAAATCTCTTTTAAGTGTACTGTATCCCGGCCACACATCACCATCTTTATTTGTGTGCTGTAAGACCTAACACACTACTCGTGTCCCTTTACTGTATTTCAGGTTGCAATGATACATACTGGCAACTTACATTTTGGGATCTGAGTCTACCAAACTGGTTGAGATGGTAGAAAATTTAGACATTATTACTTCAATTTTGATTATTCCAATGAAGAAACTGAACCTTCATATGAAATTTGCTTGACTAAGCTAGTACAGTTAACTTTGCACAAAACTATCAGAGTAACTCCAGCCTCAT
The DNA here is from genome assembly GCA_032199065.1 of Smutsia gigantea. NCBI lineage: Eukaryota > Metazoa > Chordata > Mammalia > Pholidota > Manidae > Smutsia > Smutsia gigantea. Next base: position 43,751 of record JAVSCE010006192.1, read on the forward strand.
AACTTTTTCTGTAATCATTTTTACTTTCCTACTGATATGCATTATCTATATGAGGAGTATGTGGTTTTACTTTATCGACAGTGGTACCCTGTTGCCTAAGACATCTTTACCCATTTCCCATTTATTCCAGCACTGCTTTGGTTTCAGTAACGAATTTCACAATTAAATCTCCTCTTTACCAGTCACTGCAGCATTTCATGATGTGGTGGGTCCAAAGAGACTGTACATTCTCAACTTTTAGAAAATAAAAGTGTTTTCTTTCACATGTGAACAAAATAAATATTCAGAAAGAGCCTGAAATGCAAAAATGCAATATAGGTCATTTTTTTTCATGTATGATTTGAAGTTTCTTTTTGCCTAATTATAGCATTCCTTCTCTCCATTCATATCTTTCTTATCATTGCTTTGTTCTCTGTCCCTATAGCTGTGTCTTTCCCAGATATTTATACTAATGGAATCACACAGTCTGTAGACTTTTGTCAGATTTCTTTCTTTTAACATAATTTAATTGAGATTTATCTATATATATATTTTTGCATGTATCAGCAGTCTCTTCCCTTTTATTGCTGTGTAGTGTGTCATGGTATAAGTGTACCACAATTAGTTTCTATAGTCACAAGCCAAAACGAACTGATTGTTTCCAGTTTAGAGTTGTCGTAAATAAAGCTGCTATGAACATTCCCATACAGGTCATTGCATGAATATGTATTTTCAGTTATCTTGGGTAAAGCCCTATGAGTGGGGTTTTTAGTTAGTATGATAAATTTATATTTTTGTAAGAAACTACCAAACTATGTTCCAAAATGGCTGCATTAGTTTGTTAGGGCTACTGTAAGCCACTGGGTGGTTTAAACAACAGAATATGTATTCTCTCACCATTCTGGAAGCGAGGGGCCCAAAATCAAGATGCCTACAGGTGGGTTGCTTCTGAGGACTATGAAGGAAAGACTGTTCCATGACTCTCTTCTTGACCTGCAGATGGCCATCCTCACCCTAGGTCCCTAGACAGTGTCTTCCCTCTCTGCCTGTTTTTCTATATTAATTTTCCTTTTTTATAAGGACACTGGTCATACTAGTTTAGATGTGATGACCTCATCATAACTAATCACATTTGCAATCTTATTTCCAATTAAGGTCATGCAATTCAACTTGTAATAATAGTATTGTTAGCATTCTCAGCAAAATGTGATGGATTTCTAGGAGTTCTGTATCCCCACCAGCATTTGAAATTGTCAGTCTTTTAAATTGTAGCTCTATTAGTAGGTGTGTAGTGATATCTTACGGTTTTCATTTTCATTTTCATTGCCAAGTACTAATAATTTTGAGCATATTTTCATGTGTACTTTTGCCATCAATGTATCTTCTTTGGAAAAGGGATTGTTTACATCATTTCTTATTTTTTATTAGGTACCTTATCTTACTAATATTGAATTGGAAGATTTCTTTATATTTTTGAGCTATGAATTCTTTTATATATGTATTTATTTATTGCTATTATTAATATACAATTAATGAGCAACATTATGGTTACTAGACTCCACCTATTATCAAGTACACACCACATACCCTCATTGCAGTCACTGTCCATCAGTGAGCATAGAAGGATGTTATAGAATCAGTACATGTCTTCTCTGTGTTATACTGCCTTCCCTGTATCCCCCCATCCCACCCCCACACCCGCTACATTATGTGTGCTAATTGTAATAGCCCTTTTTCCCCCTTATCCCTCCCTTCCCACCCATCTTCCCCAGTCCCTTTCCCTTTGGTAACTGTTAGTGCATTCTTGGGTTCTGTGAATCTGCTGCTGTTTTCTTCCTTCAGTTTTTCCTTTGTTCTTACACTCCACAGATGACTGAAATAATTTGATACTTGTCATTCTCCGACTGGCTTATTTCACTGAGCATAATACCCTCTAGCTCCATCCATGTTGTTGAAAATGGTAGGATTTGTTTTCTTCTTATGACTGAATAATATTCCATTGTGTATATATACCACATCTTCTTTAACCATTCATCTACTGATGGACATTTAGGTTGCTTCTACTTCTTGGCTATTGTAAATAGTGCTGTGATAAACATAGGGGTGCATATGTCTTTTTGAGACTGGGCTCCTGCATTCTTAGAGTAAATTCCTAGGAGTGGAATTCCTGGGTCAAATGGCATTTCTATTTTCAGTTTTTTTCAGGAACCGCCATACTGCTTTCCACAATGGTTGAGCTAGTTTACATTTCCACCAGCAGTGTAGGAGGGTTCCCCTTTCTCCACATCCTCACCAACATTTGTTGTTCTTTGTCTTTTGGATGGTGGCCATCCTAACTGGTGTGAGGTGGTATCTCATTATGGTTTTAATCTGCATTTCTCTGATGATTAGCGATGTGGAGCATCTTTTCATGTGCCTGTAGGCCATCTGAATTTCTTCTTTGGAGAAGTGTCTGTTCAGATCCTCTGCCCATTTTTTAATTGGCTTATTTGCTTTTTATTTGTTGAGGTGCCTGAGCTCTTTATATATTTTGGATGTCAACCCCTTATCAGATATGTCATTTATGAATATATTGTCCCATACTGTAGGATGTTTTTTTGTTCTACTGATGGTGTCCTTTGCTGTACAGAAGCTTTTTAGTTTGATATAGTCCCACTTGTTCATTTTTGCTTTTGTTTCCCTTGCCCAGGGAGATATGTTCCTGAAGAAGTTGATCATGTTTATGTACAAGAGATTTTTGTCTATATTTTTTTCTAAGAGTTTTACCATCTCATGACTTACATTCAGGTCTTTGATCCATTTTGAGTTGACTTTTGTGTATGGGGTTAGACAGTAGTCCAGTTTCATTCTCTTACATGTAGCTGTCCAGTTTTTCCAACACCAGCTGTTGAAGAGGCTGTCATTTGACCATTGTATATCCATGGCTCTTCTATCGTATATTAATTGACCATATATGCTTGGGTTTATATCTGGGCTCTCTATTCTGTTCCATTGGTCTATGGGTCTGTTCTTGTGCCAGTACCAAATTGTCTTGATTACTGTGGCTTTGTGGTAGAGCTTGAAGTGAGGGGGTGTAATTCCCCATGCTTTATTCTTCCTTCTCAGGATAGGTTTGGCTATTTGGGGTCTTTTGTTGTTCCATATGAATTTTAGAACTATTTGCCCTAGTTCATTGATGAATGCTGGAGGTATCTTGATAGGGATTGTATTGAATCTGTAGATGGCCATCTTTGTCAGGATGGCCATTTTGACAATATTAATTCATCCTAGCCAAGAGCATGGAATTAATTTCCATTTATTAGTGTCCTCTTTAATTTCTCTTGAGTGTCTTGTAGTTTTCAGGGTATAGGTCTTTCACTTCCTTGGTTAGGTTTATTCCTAGGTATTTTATTCTTTTTGATGCAATCATGAATGGAATTGTTTTCCTGAATTCTCTTGCTGCTAGTTCACTGTTAGTGTATAGGAATGCAACAGATTTCTGTGTATTAATTTTGTATCCCACAAGTTTTCTGAATTCAGATATTAGATCTAGTAGTTTTGGAGTGGATTCTTTAGGGTTTTTTATGTACACTATCACGTCATCTGCAAACAGTGACAGTTTGACTTCTTCCTTACTAATCTGGATGCCTTTTATTTCTTTGTGGTGTCTGATTGCCATGGCTAGGACCTCAAGAACTATGTTGAATAAAAGTGGGGATAGTGGGCATCCTTGTCTTGTTCCCAACCTTAAAGGAGAAGCTTTCAGCTTCTCGCTGTTAAGTATGATGTCTGCTGTGGGTTTGCCATATATGGCCTTTGTTATGTTGAGGTACTTGCCCTCTATACCCATTTTGTTGACAGTTTTTATATAGTGAGGTAACATTTTAAATTAATTTTATAACATGTGGATGCCCAATTCTTCCAGTGTTATTTGTCAAAAAGATCTTCCATATCCATTCCTAATTGCATTTTCTTGACATCTATATTGAAAACAAATTGTCCATTTTTGTGTGAGTCCTTTTCTGTAATCACTATTCTGTTACACTGTCCTATATGTATGTCCTCATGCTAATGTTTTATTATCTTGAATATTGGCATTTTAGAGTAAGTCTTGAAATTAAGGAATATAAATCCTCCAATTGTGTTTTCTGTTCAAAAATACTTTGAATAATCATGATCCTCAATAATTTCAAATATATTTAATAATCAGCTTGTCAATTTCTACAAAAATATCTGCTGGTGTTTTGATTGGGTTCACTTGGAATCTATAGGTCATATTGGAAAAAATTACCAGTGAGCACTATTTAGTCTTCTATTCTTTGAGTGTGCAATATTTCTCTATATGTTTAGTTAATGTATTAGTTAATTTATGTTTTAGGCTTATTGATATATTAGTGAATTAATGTACTAAGCTTAGTTAATGTATATCCACAATGCTTTGTACTTTTCAGTTTAAAAATCTTGCAAATGTTCTGTTAAATTTATCTTTAAATGTTTTATGGTTTTGGAAGTCATTATAAATGGTGTATTTTTCAAATATCAAGGTTAAATTTTCCTTGTCTCTCCCAATAAATACAGATATAGATATATATATATGTCTCTCTATAAGTATGTATGTATATACATATATATATATATATATATATGAAATTGTGTATGGACTTTGAACTTTAAAATGGTGGTAAACTCATTTAGTTCTAGTATCTTTTCATAAAGAATCTGGGAACTTCCATGTACATGATCATATGTTTTCTAAACTATATGGGTTATACTATATGGGTTTTATTTCACTTTCTTGCCTTGTACTGCAGGCTAGAACCTCCAATATAATATTGACTATAAGTGAGAGAAGATGGCTGATTCCCAGTTTCAGAGGCATTCTTTCTTTCTTTAGTATGATATTAAAATTAAGCTTTTAGTATATGCATTTTATCAGCATGAAGAAGTTATTCTCCCTTTCCTGGTGTGTTCAGTTTTTTGTTTTGTTTTGTTTGGGTTTGGTTTTAGTATGAATGGATGGTGAATTTTGTCAAGTGCTATTTCTGCATTTACTGAGATGATCACATGGCTTTGCATTTTGAGTTTGTTTTATGGTAGAATCTAGTGCTTACTTTGGGCATGTGGAAACAACATTGTACTCCAAGTTCAAGGTGGTCCAAATGTATTTTTATTTCTATATTTATGATTTAGCCTGCTAATATTTCATTAAGACATTTCAAATCTGTGTTCCTGAGAGATATTTGCCTAAAGACTTCCTTTCTTATAAGATTTCTGTTTGGTTTTAGTATCATGTAATGTTGCCTTACAAAATGAGTTTACTTAACTAGTTCAATTTTCTGGAAGAGTGTGTATAGAATTGAACTTATTTCTTCTTTAAATATTTGTAAGAACATATTGGTGAAATCATCTAGGCCTAGAGTTTCCTTTATAGGAAAATTTTTAAAAATTTAATTTCTTAGGAAATCATGAAGCTTTTAATTTTATGAGTGAGCTTTGAAGGTTTACATTTTCCAAGGTATTGTCTATTTTATCTAACTTATCAAATGTATAAGCATAAAACTGTTAATATTTCTTCAACACCCTTTTAGTGTGTGTAGGCCTTGTACTGATGTCCTTTCTTTTATGCCTGATAAAGGGGATTTGGAGTTTTACTCTTTTTTCCTGAACAGCTTAGTACAGGTTTATCAATCACATTTTTTTCCAACAAGAATATTTTGGCTTAATTAATTATTTTTTCTGTTGTTTTTCTTATTTCATTCATTTCTGTTTTCATTTTTCTTATATTAATTTTATTTTCTTCTGTTTGTTTTGGATTCAGTTAGGTCTTCCTTTCTGGTTTCTAGTTTCTTCTTTTTCCCTCTCAACACCACTTTAACTGCCTCTAACAAATTTTGATATGCTTTTTGTTTATTTGTTTGCTTGCTTCAATTCCATTAAAAATACAGTATAATATTGGTGATTTCTTTTTGGCTGATAGCTATTTAGAAGTGTATTGTTTAATTTTCAAATATGTTAGATTTTGTAGATATCTTCCTTCTTGAGAGAGAACACATTTGTGTGATTTCAGTCCTAAATTTGTTGAAAAAAAATGTCTGGCTTAAAATTTGGGTTCTGTGGATGAAAAGAATAAATCTTTCTGTGTTTTGAGGAGAATTGCTCTATAAATATTAATCAGATCAGGTTGGTTGTGTTCAAATATACTACATCTTCCTTATTTTTTGTCAACTTATTGTATTAACTACAGAACTCTCCCACCATAATTTTATTTTTGTTTCTTTCTTATTTTGAGCCTATCAAAATTTTTCCTTAAAATATATAAAACTTTTAGATACATATACATTTCAGACTATTACACCTTCTTAATAATTTGACTCATTTATCATATACATATAAACCCTAGAAATATTACTTATCCTGATGTCTCAGGCTTTTTAAATCATCATTTATAAGGCAGATCTTCTTCTGTGCTTTCACTTTTAACCTCTCTCTGTCTTTATATTTAAAGCAGGTATTTTGTAGTTAGAATATAGTTGGATCTTCCTATTTTATCTAATTCAGAGATATGTCTTTTAATTAAAACATTTATATCCCTTGTAATTATCAATAGTTAGATTTATGTCTATTATCTTGCTATTTGTTTCCTATTTATCCCATGTCATTTGTTCCCTTATTTTTCTGCCATTTTGAATTAGTTGAAATAGTTGAGTATTACTACATTTTTCCTACTATTAGCTTGTTATATTATTTCATTTTGATTGTTTTAGTATTAATAAAAAATATATTTTATTTATCAGATTCAACATTTTAAAATATTATACAACTTTGAAGCATTTTGTTGGAACCCTACAGCAGTATAATCTAAATTTTACCTTCCCATTCTTTGTGTCATTATTGTCATACATTTTATTTCTACATATGTTAAAATCACCAGAATACATTGTTTTTTTGTTTGTTTGTTTTAGGCCATCAACTATATTCTAAAGAAATTAGAAGTAGCCCCCCCTTCCACTACTTCATTCCACCGTGTTGGGGCCAGATAAAGATGGAGGCACAACTCCCTATTGTTCCTGCTCACACTGGAGAGAAATTTAGAGGGGAAGAGAACTGGACCACTGACTAGCCCCACCTGGCCCACCTTGTTCATTCTCACTTATGCTAATTGGGGATGGATGACCGGATCCTCTCAACACTGTGAACATTATGATTGAGAGGAGGCCAAAGTGCTGGCTCGCCCTGCTTTGCATGGCCATTTTAAGTGCCATTACAGTCCAGTGGGGGAAGGGAAGATCAACTCCCTGCTTGGTCTCTCTAACGTTACCCATTTGAGCACCTTCTGCTCTGCCACCTATGACACTGTCAGAGCATCTCCTGGTTTTGCCAAGCAAGAGATAGAGCAGTTTCTCATGTGACCTATAGCACAATCCAGAGGAGGAACTGAGTCATACTGCTGTCATCTACTACTGCACAGTGAGAGAGTAAATAAGTAGAATATCAGCTACTCATTCCCTGCTGAAACTATGTTAGAGAAGTAGTTTCTCCTTTGATGCTGGGCTAAAATGTGATGGGTATTGGCAGAGAGTTTTTCTATTTGTTACATATAATAGCAGGCTCTGAATGCTGGCTCTGAAGTCAGACTGCATGGTTTGTCTAAAAGTTTTATCACTTACTAGCTGTATGTACATTTTGCACCTCAGTTTTATAATCTGTAAAATGGAGACAGAATTTCTATTTTCAGAAGTCTTGTTTATATGAAAGAAAACATAGAAGATGCAAGTGACTTATAGGAGACCCTGGAACACAAAAAACTAAAAAAAAAGTCTACCAGAATTTTTAGAACTAATGACATATGAAACATTTTGTTATTATCTCTTGATATATAAATTAATGCATAAATATATTACAATTTTGGCTTTACCAATTTGAAGACATAGATTCTAAGGGAGATACAAGAGAGAAATGTTTCAGAACTTTATAGGAAGCTCTTTTCAGCTAGGAGCTTTAGAAGTAGAGATTAAAAATGATCATCCTAACATTAACTTCTTTCAATAGAAAATAAATCAAATGTTTAGGTTAAAATATGTTCAATGCACAAATGCTCTGTATGTAGATTTCATAACCCGGAACCTTAAATTTTAATTATCAGTTTTCCTTGTTCTCTGGCAAAGGAGATATATAGTTTAAAAACTTTTCTCAGATGTCTGGATTTATTCCAGAGCCTTTAAATGATCATTTTACATGTGTGATAGTGAATTGCATTAGTTTTTCCTTACAGTTCTATACTGCATTTTGTAAGAAATGGCAATTGAAGAAGCCACATAAGCAAAAATTTTGTGTTATAATGTTCATGACTGAGGCCTGCTGTAAGACTGACAGATTATAAGAACAAATATTTTTTGTTGCATACTGATAGTAATAAAGCTTTAATATCTTAAAACATAGATTGTCTCTGAATGTGAAAACTAATCCTAATGAGAATGGAGATGCAGGAATGAAGTTGCTAAAGATGACATTGAACATTTTTATTCTGATACATGTCAATCACACTCTCCAAGGAAGGTACAGTTTTGGTCAGTTGAACAACTTTGAAAACAATTGAGAAGATTAGTTCAGCCAGGGGATTTTTTATTATAGATCAGAAAACCAGATTAACAAGCATTCAGTGTAGTACACTTCTACAAATGATTGGTAAATTCACTTTCCTTAGTCTTCTCAATGACATTTTGAAGGAAAATGAGATTCAGAAGAGTCTGAAACTGATAAAGTTGTCATTGTTTATGTGTTTGATTTTATCAGTCCTTTCTCCCAAAGGAGTCTAACTGTTCTACAGATATGCAATGGAGGAAGCAGGGCCCTCAAACAAAGAATAGATTCTTTTTTTCAACAATTCACTATGAGAATACTTATTTTACTTGAGAAATTCATATCAACTTTTTTTATCCTTAAGAGTAATGGGTATGCCTACCTTTAAGCAGCACCACACAAACTTTCTATTTATAATTCTAACTGGTGAAGATTTGCTTTCAAACAGGTATTTAGCAGATGATAATCTACTATATAGAATTCTGACTGATGATTTTCCAAGACCTTTTCAAAAAACTGTCATGGAGGAGTTAATCCCCTTGGAATCTTTAAACGATTATTTTGCTCAATATTGGGAGTATTAACTCATTGAATTCTAAATTTTGTTATGAAGGAAAATTCATTCTACTGCCTCTTTCTTACCTATAAATCAAGCAGTTGTGTAAACTGGCCCACCCTTGTTACCTTCCACCATAGTAATTAGTCAGGCAAATGGAATTTCATGTTTATGCCGTTGGAAACATTGTACTAGTTTTGTACAGTTCTCAAGAAAAGGAAAGAACTGGCCATTATTTGATTAGCTGTCATGCAGCCAATCTAAAAGCACTTTTTATTAATGCCAAAGTATTTCAATTGTCTTTAAAAGTATGTTGGGACACATATGCACGTACAGACATACAAACATTTTTTCCAACAATTTTAATTTCTAGGTTAACGATATCCTTTAAATAAAGGTTGCCAGCTCTTCAGTTTGCATATTGTCACAATTCCTTAATTAAATGATGCCTCTACTTACAAATCTATTTTTAAATGCTATCAATATTTAGTCCTCTGTCACAAATAATGAAAGATTTTTGTAAATTTGGTGAAAATATTACAATATAGAAAGAAAATGTTGCTTATCAAAAGTTTTATTTTTATGTATCAATCTTTCATATTATAACTGAAAAGTACATTCAGGGAAATGCAGGTGCTTTTATTTTCCAGCAGAAAATTTGCCACCTTGACTTTTCCTGTTATTGTCACTGGCCTTGCAGCAATAATTTACTCTCGACTCCACACCCCTCATGCTTCAGATATTTCACACTGTTTCTTCAGATTGCTTTTGACCAGAGATCCAGTTTCTATATGACTGAATTACCTACTTATTAAGCAATTACTATGAGTCTAATTGTTATTTTAGACTACTTTTATAAGTATTCAAGGTGGATGTCTCTCTCAGAGAACTTATGATTTCATGAGAAAGCAAGACAGCTATATACTAAACAGAGAGTCTTTATTTTGATATGAAACTGATACTAGCTAATATAGCTAAAAATTTGACATTCTTAGTAAGAGAGAAGCTATTATGGACAGGGTCACCTTAAGGAGATTTTCATGGAGTAGAGGATTTGAACTGATCTGGAAAGATAGATAGGATAAAATGGACAAAGAGCATTGAGAAGCATACTAGGCATGTGACATGTTATTATTCACGAGTGTTTTGATTTGATCATGTGCTGTGATAGGACCTGAAGGTATAAGAAATTATACTTTGTCATGTCCATGAAAACACACTATTCAGATATCCCACTACAGGAATTATATTGACTATGGCCATGGCTGGTGGATCTATCATCACATTTGCTCTTAAGCCATATTTCCCACAGGCTGCTACCCCCAATTTCTGTGTATAGTGAGCTTATAACAGGTCCACTTCTGTGAGATACTAGGTTACTTTAAATGGCCACTTTGGCCCAAAGATTCCCTATTGGCTTGGTTGAAACTTTATTAGAATTTCACTGCCATCTCTGACTCTTCTTACCCAATTCTCCTTTCCTCTCCTCTCCTTTATAGGAATCAAACCTGTACTGCAATCCAAAAGCTCTCCATCCCGTTTCTGGTTCACTCCTTAATCTTTATAGGCATTTCCCAGAATATGTCACTTGCATTTCTAATTCCATCTCAACATTTGCTTCTTAGATGATCCAAATTAAGTCAAACCCTGTCCTCAAGCATCACAAATTCTTCGTTAATGTCCACATGCATACAAATAATTACAATGCAATGAACTGACTGCGCTAGTGGAGGTATTTATTGATTCACCTAATATATTACATTAAATGAGGGCCTACTATGGGTCAAGTACAATACAGGCATTAGGAAACTTACATTAGAGACAGAGAAAAATAAATAATGTGTCAGAAGTGGATAAATTCTAAGAATTCACCTATGATAATAGAGGGAATAAACTATGCACATATCTGAAGGAAGAGCTTTCCAAGCAAAGGGAAAAGTAATTGCAAGGCTTTGAGCCATTTATTTGAAGTGATTGCCAAATAGAAAGAAAACAGTGAGGATAAAGTAGATTAGAGTGAGGAAGAAGGAGGAATACAGACAAGTGGAGGACGACATAAAAAACTAGCTGTGGGCACACTTCTGAAAGCTCTGTGGGCCATTGGTCGGACTTTATTCTTTCTTCTAAGCAGAAGAGAACATTACATGGATTATATTTTAAACGAATCCCTCTGCAACTGGGTTAGAGAAAGGGCAGAAGGAAGACAGCCAGGTATGAACCTGTGGCAAGGCTTCAGGGAAGCATGCCTGTGCACAGGTAGGGAGAACCAGCTTTGTTCTTGGTATATCATGAAAATAGAACACATAGGACTTGTTGATGAATTCCATGTGGAATGTGAGAAAAAGAGAGGTGCCAAAGGATGATTTCAAGTACTTTTGGCCTAAGTGACTGTTAAAAAGGACTTGCTATTACCTGAAATATTTAAAAAAGAAAAGAATCTCTTACGGAGTTATAATGTGCTCACATTTTCCCAGGTGACTCCATGTCCTTATTCTTCTTGACTCTGCTGTCCCTTTTGGGTTCACTTACTATTAGAGCTTTTCCCCCACCCCTTTCTCTCTCTATCCACTCAGATGGCTATTTCCTCCTGACTGATATCCTTTATGGATCACCAAGTAATCCTCCATCTCTTTACTTCGTCCTTCTATGGCAGACTTTAGAAATGGTTAGCATTTAAAAAGGCCCAGGGTTCCAATCACATAATTCAAAAAATAGGAAACTTTTACTCTCATCTTTCAAAAACATTGAAAGGGATCCAATTCATATCTCATAGCAATATCACTCAAAAACTCATCTCCACTGCCCAGTTCTCTGGCAACACCATATACATGATACATAGATCGATCAGATAGATAACTATTGACATGGATAGATAGATAGATGATAGATAGATAGATAGATAGATAGATAGATAGATAGATAGATAGATGATAGATAGATAGATAGATATAATACATAGACAGATAATCTATACTACATTTAGCACAGTGTTACTGAAGTGCCAACACTCAACAATGTCAAGTATTGCTACAAATATCGGTGGGAATAAACAGTGTCTTTAAGAAACAGTGGATTAGTAACATATGTGATCAGGCAGTCCCTCTGTGTGCCATACTCTGAGTCATGGGGTCAGGAGTGATTTACTGATTCATCTACACACAGACTTTAGCACTTTAATAGTAACTGTCTTAAGATAGTATTATAGAAATTTTTATCCACATCTTGTATATTTGTACAAAGATTATATATAACCAGCAATTTTTTTAATGCAAAAATAGTTGTACAGAGTTTTGTCCTCAATCATTTCAATAGCTCATGTCTTAGGTCGAATATACTTCTGTTCTACTCAAGTGCTTAAAATTAGCAAGATCAAACTTATTCTACTTCTTTTCTGATAGTGTGCTGTGTTATAATGGAGGGAAAACAGATGCAGTCCATATAAAATGAATGAGTTATATCCATAGTAACTATTACCCACATCAAAATATGAGACCTTTATGTCAAAAAAATGCATTTTTCAAGCTTTCATTGCACTATCATTGAATTAGATTAGGATTTAACACTGTGTGATATCTTTAAACATAATCTTTCTTCTTATTGAAATTTCAGTTTTGTTTTGTAATTAGAAACCCCCACTTTTCTTTGGTCTGTAGTATGTGTGCTGTTATTTTAAGGTAATGTATAAATTCTTGTCACTAAGACATAAAGTGTTTTGCTTTATTTATCCTTTACAATAAGCAGGATTTTTTGTCGATTGTCTTCATTTTCACCATAAGATTGATGAGGGCATTTCTAATTCATTGGGTATAGAATTTTACCACATAAAATCTGTAGTTTAATGTAAGTAGCAAGTATAGGTGCCAACTATATTTGTGCAGAGTTGTAAATGTCTCAAGCATTTGCTAAATTTTATAGCTGGTCTTGCTCAAAGTAGTCCCTTTGGCTGGTCATTTTGTGTCTAGATATTACCACCATTCATATCTAATTCCACACAGACATGCATACTAGTTTCTGGGTAAAGACAGAATAGGTCTCATTTTATTCCATACCTTTTAAAAATGGTATTACTAATTTTGCAATTATTTTAGCTACTATATTTTTGTAGATGGAGGTGTTCATATAAATGTGAATTATACACTTAATAATGCCTTAGGTAATTTGGAATTTCTTTGTCACAAATAAAGAGAAAACCCACAGATTGCAGTCTCATATTAATTAACTACTCATACATATTTTAGTTCAGTAAAGTTATATACTATGCTAATATCACATACCTTTATAATACTAAGTGTAATTTTCTCCAGAAATCTGGGAATCAAGGTAATTGGTTCATTTTCTTAGCTCTCATTATATAAGGGGTCCATAAATAACAGATGACCACATTCATTCTCTAATTTTCCTTCAAAGCACTTGACTGCCTTGTTTTTAATCTTGTGAGGAGAACTTTTAAGACCGACTCTTTTAACAACTTTCAAATATGCAATACAGTATTATTAAGTGTCACCATGCTGTACATTACATCCTATGACTTACTTATTTTAAAACTGGAAGTTTGTACCTTTTGATCGGCTTTACCACTTTGTGCCTTCTTATAATACTCCCCACATCCAGGGCTTTCATAGAAAAGGATGTGATATTAAACTATTTATTTTTCTGTTCTTTAATGATAAATAGTCACTATTCTTTAACATACCTCTATGAGTAGTAATACAATGTAGGATACTTAGAAATTATAAAATTGAAGTTAATTTCCCAGCAATGATGAAAGCAATAAATATGTATGTAATTTCATGTCATTTTCTAAACTTTTTATTTCATTTAAACTCTAAAATCATCTTGTAAAGTGAGAATTATAAAATTTAATATAAAAATCTTTGTCTATATTTATAGTACAGTATATTTTAACATATACTATTTGTGTGTAACTAATTTGTTTTATGCCTTCAAATTGCCTTTTTAGGAGCTTTTGAAGGACTTCTACTTGTGCATTTGATGGACAAGTAGCTTGTGGGAGAACACTGTTGCCAGAAGAGCATCAAGAACAGGTCATGAACAAAAGACATTTGGAGACCAGCTGAAGTAACCAGAACCTTAAGGATCAGTATTACAGAATTGGGGTAGTGGGGAATCCACAGTAAGGTCCAACACTGTTTGAACCACAATACCTCATGAGTATTTGCCATTACTAGATACAAGAAGGGCCTATGCACCCAGACCTTACTTGGGCAGAAGGCCACCACTAGCTGAGAGAAAATATAGTATGGCTAGAAAATCAGAATTGGAAGCTTGTGATAAAAACATCCTGGTGGGAAGGGGAAGTCAGAGAACTGAGCCTCATGGATTCTGGCTGTCTCCTTAAGACAATATCATACTCAGAAGATATTTGGATAGAATCTTAAAATGCTTACAGAAGGCACAGTTTATAACAGTCTCTCCATGCTGAGGAGATAAGAATTCGAGTTTGAATACTGCCAGGGGATGGTGCCAGGCTGTCAAGTGGAAAAAAAAAAGGCATACTATATTCTGGGAGCAAAGGCAAACATAGACCCTTCTCTAGTCTGTCCCAACTTTAATAAGGTGATAAGTCCAACTCAGTCTGCCTGTCAGAAGAAAGGGTGAACCTTCATTGGAGGACAGTTCATTAATATTTATACAAAATGCTCTGCATTAAGTGAAATATATGTAATTAGTTCATGAGATTGGACCATGAGATGAAAAACTAAGAAAAAAAGCTAGAGATGAACCAGGTATATATTTAGCAGGCAAGAGCTCTCAAAAGACTGTAAGTAATATGGTAAAACTGAAGGTTAGTAGAACATAGATAAAAATATGAAGATATTCATTAGATATTTAGTATATAATACAATAAATTAAATAGAATTTAGAATTTGGAATAATAATTAATTCTCAGTAAATGGACTTAAACACAAATTAGACAAAAATGCAGGATTAATGAACAGAAGACAGGACAATAGAAAACAAATTGAAATGCAGAGAAAAAGAAAGAAAATACATGAAAGAGTACAAGGGGCATATAAGGCAGATGAAAATATCTAACAATAATAATTGGACTCACAGAACAAGAGAAGAAGGGAAGTAGGAAAGAAGCAATATTTGAAATGACAGTGACTGAAAATTTTGAAATTTAGGAAAGACACTAAGCTATAGATTTAGGAAACTCTGAGACTCCTCATAATTATAAAAACAACACCTCAGCCCTTCTTAGTTAAACTGTTGAAAACCAAACACAAAGAGAAAAATCTTAATAGCAGCCAAAGGAAAATAATATGTGATGTTTTCAAATGAGCAATAAACTGACAGCTAATGTTTGAGCAAACATGATGAGAACTAGGACACAGTGGAATGGTGTAGTTAAAATGCTAAACAAAAACAACAGCCAAACTAAAATTCTATACCCAATGGGGAAAAAAATCTTTCAAATGTGATGGTGAAAATCAAGAGGTTGATATGACACAAAAACCAAGTTTGTCACTAGGAAATATGATAAAATAGTCCGTGTATTTAAAACTATTGCAAAACAGGATTAAAAAGTGAAGGGAAATACCATCACAAAATTCACACTCAAAATAATTCATTTTTTAGTCATTCATCAAGAATTGAGAATATTATAGACAAATGTATGCATGTGTGGGTGCAAAGGGTTCCTGTATGATGTTTTAACATATTTGAAAGACAATATTATCTACTCATTACAAAAATATTATGTTCATTCTCATACCTTTGATATTTCCAAAGTTTGGATCATTTGTCTCCCTTCTCTACTTACGGATTTCACGTTCAGTTTTCAATGGCAAATTCAATGATTATATTTTCTACTAAGTTTTATCCAAGTTGAAAGTAATCTTTTTTTATTTAAAAAACATATCAAGTATGTCTTAAATTACCACCTCTTTTCTGATAACTATTAAATTTAAACTACAGACTAATTTCCAATTGCCTTTTACAGATTTCTTCTGAATTTCTGGAATATTAGACATTCATAGGAATAAACAGCAAATACTTTAAACTCCATATACTACAAACCAAATACTATTCCTGATCAAACTTACTCTATCTTGGGTCATGAGGGCAAATCCACCCAATTACAATAGCAAGAAACTTTAGTAATGGTTCTTCCCTTTTTTCACATTCATTGAGGAACAGGATATTGTCAATCTCATTATTTAAATGTCTCCTAAAATATTTCACTTCTCTTTTTTTTTTCCTACTTCCTTAGTATATCTGCCACATTTATAGAATTCATTTATACTATTTTTAAATTTGCTTATAGTGTTTCCCCTTTGCCACCACTATTTGATTTCAAGTTCCCTGAGGATAGTGACAATGCTCTGTCTTTTTATCTTCTCCATGCTCATAATAAATATTTTACTGACACTATAGGTATGATCATTGAGTAAATGAATTATAATGCTTGAATATGCAGTATTATCTATATTATGGGTAATATCTAAATTAAAAATATTCTATTTGACATGAAAATATTCAAATACTAATATATAGTCCCTGTAGATGTTTGTCTTCTGTCGTCAGTTGCTTCTGTGTCTTAAAACATCTTCCATGTCTGGAATATAAAATGTGTAAACTTCGCATACAAATTTTTGACAGGAAATCGACTTAGTTCTGCAAACCGTATTTTTTAAATAGTTCAGATAATGTTCTACCCTTAAATATCTTCTATACACATCAATACTTAGACTGACTTGTGTGACTTGAGCTTTTCTTTTAACAAAGTTTTATTAAAGAATAACCCACCTAAGCCATGGGGCTATAGTAAGTTTGTAAGTCAGTTTTAAAAATAAGTAATTCTTACTATTATTAAGGTTAAATAAATTAGATAAGACCATTAGCTATAACATGCTTAAATAGAAATGAGATGCAAGATCAACTGAAGGTAAATTTCTATCTCTTCTGTGTTTTTCCATTTTATAAATGAGCCTGAATTTCCAAGTGAAAGGCATACATTTGAACTGTTTGCACCCTTTCAACTTTTATTCTTAAAAAGAATACTGTCAATTTCCGTGTATAATGTGTGGTAGCTAATTCCGTTAGCCTTAATAGAGGAAAGCAACAGCACACAGTCAACTTTATTGATGTTTACACTCTAGGAAATCACAAAGGAGATTTAATCTTTGGAGTTTGTTTTAAAAACCTACTGTGTTTACAGCTTGGATAAGAGACTTGTCATTTTACTAATGATCAGTCACCAGTTGTCACCATACATGAAAGAAAAGGTGACATATTAGTGGCAAACGATCATGAGACAAAGCAAATGTAAATATTTATATATTTAAGAAATAAAGCCCTCGAGGTAGCAATTATGAAAAGCCAGCATGACAAGACAAATATATGTTGGCCAAATATATTCATACTGATAGAAATATGTATAAAATCTTCTTTTTACAATATATATGCCTGTCACTTTTTGGAGGCACGGTGTTTATGAACTATGTATAAATACATGTTCGACTTGTTGCCTTATGTTATTGCAAACAACATATGGTTACTATTCTTAACATAATATAAATTATTTTCAATTTTATGCATCCTGTGTAAGATTCTTTAGGTTTAAAAAAACTTATGGGATGTTTTTTCTCTTTGGCTTCAGCAAGACATCAGAAGGTGTTAATACCTGAAACACATTGAGAGAAAGTTAGCTAAAATAATTTTAAAACTTCCTTAATTTTTGCCTGTCAAATTTTATTTTGCTAAAAATAATAAGCTTCAAAATTTTATTCAGTTTTAGGAAGGCTATACTTAGGGAAATCAAAGGAAAGATAACTGTCAAAAATATCTAAATAATGGGAATGAGCCACTTAGCAACAAACGTGACAGAAGTGACATTTAGGATGAATCTCTGAGGCAGGGTCTCAGCTGACCTTAAAAATATATATAAACATTATTTTGATATCTACTTACATTCTGGCATTTCTTTTTAAGAGTTCTTATCTGTAAATATTTCCTATGTATCCTATTCTGACATGAAGGTGATTTCCTATAGAGGGCTGCTCAGATTTTAATTCAAAATCAAGATAATTTATAGACACATAAGTAAAAGTAAAATAGTAAAATGACAGAAATTGTAATTAACAAATTTCATAAGAACATAGGGCATTTGGACAGTTTGCATGGTTCACTTTTGTAAGTGAACAACAGATATGGTCAAAAAGGTCACATACTGGCATGGTAGGAGAAAACCAACCTTTATTATTTGGTTTTCTTAGTGACTCATCCTTTCTATGGCTCGGAGTAAAAGAATGCATTCCAGTGATTCCACTGTAGTATCTTGGTGTTCTGACTTTGACACTACTGACAAGTAATGCCAGATCATTTTTATTTTTTTGACTTTCTAGGATGAAATCAGACACTGACATTCTAAAAAACATAATTAGATATAGGGGGATGGATGAATAAATAGATGATAGATAAATTAGCAGCTCATTTTTGTATGTATTTATTTACCTGACTAGTCCATTCCATCTATTTTTTCTCTTTCCCTCAGACACACACACATACACACCCTCACATGTGCACATGGAGAGGAATAAATATTGAAGTCCAGATGTCCACTGGAATTGCAAAATAACCTGTAAAACTTCTTAAACATATATATCCTCACTCAGGCGTCACCCCACCAAAAAAATTCATCAGTATATCTGGGATTAATCTTGGTTATCTTGATTGTCTAGGATTCTTTTTATTCTACCTTCTATTTTATTGCAAAAGTCACTGTATATGGTTTGACTATAAAGTACAGTATGATTATTTGCAGGAAAATTAAGAAGCCCTTGCTTTACAGAAGGTTGACTGTAAGTTTCTTTTAAAGGTCATATACTCAGGTGAGTTTTAATTGATTCAACGGGAGAAAAAAATCTTGATTTCCACAGATTTTTTTTTTAATCCTCTGGGTAAAGAAAGATACACTTGATGCCATTTTTCTATGAGATGGGATCCCTTTTGACACCACCCTTTGACTCCATTCTAATGGAATGGAAATTTTAACTGTCAGATCATGTCACTTCTCTGCTCAAAACTTTGTAATGGCTGTACATTCTCTATGTTACAGCCTAAGTTAGTTTATTGGCCCAATGATCTCTGACTTCCCTTTTGAAAAGCCCATGCCCTGGGCTCATTATATTATCCCCACTTGCTCCTGTTCATAGAACTTGCCATATGTTTCTGCCTTAAGGTATTTGTTCTAGCTTTTTCTTCACCTGTTTTGCCACAGACATCTACTTAACTGGAACCTCACTTTTAAGTTTTGTTTGATTTCATTTTCTCATGAGAATAAGTCCACCATCCTATTTAATATTTCAACCTGCCTGCCCACTTCTAGCACTCCTCACACCTCATACTATGCTCTCCTTTCTTCTTAGTCCATCAACTCCTCATATCCTGTATAATTTACCCATTTGGCAATTTAATGTTCATTGTCTGTCTCTCCATACTAAAATGTAAGCCCCACTAAGTAAGGGATCTTGGTCAGTTTTGTACAACTGTATATTTCAAAAGCCCAGAGAAGTGCATGGTATGTAGAATGGATTAATTTCTAATTTTTAAAATGCACTTAGAATAAATGAACCAAATTTATTTTAATACCTTGTAGTGCCAGCATCTTGCTTTTCGCATGTGTGAAGTACAGAGGTTTACACCAAATACTTTCCATGGGACACTTTTGTCTATTCACTCCTCAGACCCGTACTCCACTCAACTACATTACACACCACCTGCAGAAACTATCAGACGGTTGACTGTGCCAGTGTCATGCAGGCTCTACCAAACTTGGAATTACTGATCGTCATGATAGCTTCCCTGAAACTATCAATAACAATTGACAAATGTCTGCCTCTTGCAGTCAGGTGCTCAAAAGACTTTGACAGTTAATCATGAATTATCTTCAAAGTGAGAAAACTTGATAAAGAATACTTCTGGGAGTATTTCTCTTTTTGTAAAATGCTAAAATTAATGTCCTAGTAAGGAAATTGCAAGAACATGATTTTTCTGTGAACTCTTTATCCACAATCACCAAAGATGATTCAAGTCCAAGTAATAGCAGTCCCTAATTTGTTTACAATATTTGAAAAGAAAGAAAGAAATAATATAGGATTACTGTTTTATTGCCATGTGTCCCAGAATGATTAACGACATTAAGGAAGAAAGCAAAAATATACCACACTTCCTTCCTTCAGCTAATCCCCTCTATCTTTATCCTTTGTTAACACCAAGAACTGCCCTCTATGGAAAGGAGAGGGTAGAGCCTGGTTTCCAGAAAATAACTCAGCCCTGTGGTTCAAACATAGGAAGCATTTGGAACATGGCCAAGGAGAGTATGCTTATATAGGTAAGGGTCCTGCTAAGATTCAAATATGGAAACATTAGAAGAGAAAGGTAGATGAAAGACACACGTTAGAGGGGAAGTAGAAGAGCAAAAAAGGAAGAGAACTAAGAACAGTCTTCTTGACTTCTTTTGCACTTAAAAAACTAGTAACCTCTTCATTGTTTTTACCTAAGGTCATTTGCAAAGTCTAGTTTTCACTTTTCTAAGAACAGCAAACTAGGGAATGAGATTATTTCCCCATTTCTATTCCTAATGCAATTGTTTAAAACTCAATAGAAGCTCCACACAACATGCAATTAATGCACATCAGGAAATACATTTATGATAGAAAGTACAGCTCAAGAACATATTATGAAAAGAGAAAGTGGTTTCTCTATAAAGCTAACAGGATAGTCTCTAAGCAGATGTTACACATAATAAAAGGAAATAATCATAGAAATACTGCAGAGAAAAACTATGGTAAAAAAATTACAAATTTCATTAAAACTGTAATGTAAAAAAATATACCATACATTGAATTATTGTGTATGAGGTCTTAGATTCTTTACTGTTCTATTCTTGGCAAGAAACTAACTCCTTAGCTAAAATTGTACTAAACCTGCAAAGGTGTTACAAAGGACAAAATTTAGCAGACTTAAGTGGGAGAGAAAGAAATGTTTTAAGTGAGCACATGAAACAAGGTCTTAAGAGGATATGTTATAAGCAGTGCAATTCAAAAATTATTGTATTGCTCTTTATAGAAGTGAAAGCCATTTACCACCCACCATGTCATTTTTGAAACATACAGAATCACACTTTGCCTTCTTCTTTTTGACTCAAAAATAATTACCTTCTGTATTTGTTACAGTAATAAAATAATAATTTGCTCTAATAGCATACTTTTCCTCCTAGGAGTTTAAGCACTTTAGAGCAAACTATTCCACTCATCTTCATAAGAACCCTGCAAAGTGGGTATATAGAGATAAATGGCCATCAAAGATGAATAAAGGAAAATGTTTTAACCTGGAGACTTGGATTCAGATTCATCTTCGTTGTATGAGCCAGAGAAATGGAGTCTGCATCATGAATACAGACTTGAAATTCTCCCAAGATCCCAAATATTTTTTCCTTGATCTCTGAAGTAAATGGTGAACAGTTTTATTGCTTAAATTTTTGGCCTGACTTAAATTGAGATATACTGTCAAATTTTCTATCTAATGGTATTTTACTGAAAGAAGAGAAGTACATTTTTTTCCAAAGGATTTTTTTAGCACAGCTAGTGACAATGTCCATACTTAAAAAATACAGGCTCATTTAATATATTTGTTTCCTAATTACAGTAAGTTTCATGTGCTAATTAAGGCCAAGAATTAATAGTAATATCAATCTAAGGATTTTAGGAATATTACATTTAAATATTTCCAAGGAACCCATATGTGTCATAAGATTCTAGCAATGCCAAATCATCTCCAGAACTAACATATAAAAAATGGTCATTTAAATATTTAAATTTTTCCAAGGAACCCATATGTGTCATAAAATCCTGGTATTGTCAAATCATCTCTAGAACCAGCAAATGAACAGTCAGTCCCTGTGCTTTCAAAAGAATAGCTAAGGATTAACCTATTTACCCTAAACTACGAGTTTGCTTAATCCATCCTGCAGCATGAATAACTAAGCTTAACTTTCTAGGGTTTGAGAGAGAGTTAAGTTTAGTCAGTTTTAAAACTCTGGGGAATGTATAAACAAATATGAGAAAAATCCAAGGTTTACTTGAATCTGCTACATTCTTTTATTTTATCTTGTGAAATATAGTCAATCCTATTGAAATATAGTAAATCTTAAACATGGTAAATCTGATTCCTACAAATTAAAATAGGAGTGACTGAGTCATCTTGCTAATTTATATTAAAGGAAGTTGAAAATGGGTGGTTAAAAATCTATCATTTATGCCAGCAATGTTGAAGGTTTATTCTTTTTCATTTCTTTTCTTTTACTGTTTTGAGCCAGTGTATTCTTTGGACTGTAACATTTTGTATCATCATCATTAAAATCCATACACTTGGTATCAGGATCAACCATTTTGTCTGCATGTATGTCCACTGATCCTGGCTTCATAAAGAAATAAGTGCGAAAAATAAGGTTACTCCCACACTAGCAAAATACAGTGTGCTATTTTACAAAATGCCATATACTGTTTTGCATATCTGACACTGTTATAGCTCTCTCACAAAATGATGTTCATTATCCCCATATTGCTAGCTATCCATTCCACCTGATGGGGAGAGAGAACCCTAGGCTTATCATGAATGCACAAATTTGGGTATAGTCATATTCTAAATTGCCATAATAAAAGGTAGTTGGAAAAACTAATAATATAAAAATGACTATATTTATTCCTCTTTTCTAAAATCAGTTGATTCTTTATTGAGTACCTTTTAATTTTAATGTCTTCACTTATTTGTCCTTTTCCCCATTCTTTATTTTCTACTGTATTATATTTTCAATTGTATTGTAGATATTGGCAGCCTAATTCTAGTTCCATATGGAGACAAGGAAATAGGCAGATGAATAGATAGATAGATAGAAAGACATAGATAGATAGATAATGGATGATACATATGGGTGAGTGTAGCGAGTGGGAGATAAGGGAAAGAGAGGCATGGAGAGACAGTAGAGAGAGGTAGGGAGAAAAGAAAACAGTATAAAATTTAATCTGAAGAACTACAGAGGAAAAATGCATTGTTAATCTCACTTTATGAATTAGGAAACAAACTCTCTGAGAGTAAGTACAGTGTCCCACATCACACACTGGAGTGCGTGTCTGGACAGTATGAAGGCTGATTAATATATTGACGTTTAGATGGTTGACCACACTGAATATGGACAGAAATCACTAAATATGTGACACCTGGAGATCAGACCTTATTTCCCATACATCTGTATGTCATGCACAAATAAAACAAGATCAGAAAGGGGGAATTTCCAAATGAATTTATGAACAGAATAAGCAACATGTACCTTTCAAAACTTGAAGATGGGTAGTCTATGTTTGTGACCAAATTTTTAAAAATAACAACTTACTTATATGTACTTTTCATTTGGGTTGTAAAATTGCTCATCTGCTATCCAATCAAATTATCTAGAAAGAAACCATGGCATTTCATCAGTTCTTTTTGATTCAGCATCTGGAAATTTTCCTTTAGATTTTTTAAATCCCTTTTCTCCTTGTTGATTCTAATTCATCGAGAACTTCTCCCTTACTCTTCATTTAAACAATCTGCTATCACACAAACTGCGAGGTTCCCTGAGACTGTGGGTACCTCCTTTGTCACATACACATTGTTTCCTTTTCATTGTAGAGCAGTGGGTTAAAAGCAGATATAAGTGGGATCTTCATATATCACATAGGAGGAAAGAGTCTAGATTTCTGGATGAAATCATCAACTAAATTAAGTATGATAGGTATTCCTATTTTGAGCCATGAATTAAATAACCTATCCAAGGAAGTGTATCACCCATATATAGGTTTTGCAAATACTGAAAATTGGTGAATTTGTTCTCATAGCAAGTGCAAAGAAAACTACTACTCAGGTGACATCACAGATTTTATGTCCTTGAGCATATATGTCTAAGATTAACTATTCTAAAATAGCAAAATATTAGGCCTCCAGTCCAAATCTTAAAAATTTCATCAATTGGCTTTACCTACTACAGTTGTGAACTAGACATAATTTTTAGGCTTTGAGATGATGTCTTTGATGACAGATTAACACCTGAATTTTATATACTACAGGGACAATACATTCCTATTTAATAAACAAATGGGAGATCTCAGTAACAATAGGTAGATGCCATATGGAGTCATTTTTTTTAGTCACTTTTTTGGATGATAAACATATTCCCAAATTACCCACAATTCATAAGATTGTTTATACAACAAAGATAAAATTAGACAACCATCTAGAGGGGTAGATCCTGTGAGCTAACAATTACGATAAATAGAATTCATGTTATTATACATTATTTCTCTATTATTTAATACACAACATCAAGACATAAAAACTTAACAATCAAAAAAAAAGTAAGATTCAAACCAAAGAGGAAATTAGAATCTTTATTCCTTAAGAAAAATTCTGGTCCCAGAGGCTCAAGATCCAATAAAGTTTTACGTTGAAAGAGCACAACAGAATATAAAAAAAAAAATTCATGCAGCTAAATCAAAGTTCTCATTTCACTCTAGGCTTTATGAAGTCCGCTGTGTCTTTGAAGACAAAGCTTTCTGGCAAGCGAGAGGAACACTAAATGGTACATGCGGTGTTTGTAGAAGGCCTTATTATCACTGACCAATTGTATAAAACGTTTATGCACTCATCACATCATGGCAAAGATGAAAATCAATGTTGCAAAAAGCCAGAGACATTGTTCTCTGAAGTTAGCCTGTTCAAACCACCATTCGAGCAAGAGATATAAAACAGATTAAGGGGTCCAGCAATTTTCAGCATCAGAGTCCATTCCAAAGGAGGCGTCTGCTCTAACAAAGATCTGGACATCATTTTAGCCAGACCTTTGATTGCGCTTGAAGAACCACAATGCTGCCCTCGGCTGTGGCTAGGAGATAAGAATTCTGGTTAATAAGGACAGTTCTAGGACAGGCACAAATGAGATTATAGGACCGAGGCCCAAATTGTGCCAAAATTCAGGCTGATGTTTTTGTCTTCAGCTGTCACAGCTGGGATGGCTTATACCATGCAAGCCGCGTCCTCCTTTAAATAGGAAATTGTGAGAGGGGGAAAAAAAAGGTTTTCAAGGACAAAAATGTTATAAAATGACAGAGAATTTGGACTTCGAGAAAAAGGCCAGACAACTAAACCTAACACAAACTGGCACATTATTGCTCAGGATTTTGGCAGGACATATTTATAACAGATTTCATGTAGGGGATAGAATCCAAAAAAAAATACTCCTCCCCTAATTATGAACTGAATTTTCCCCTCTTTGGAAAAAAAAGTAGGGGGGGAGGGAAGAAATAAAAATAACTTCATGTTTAGATTATATGGAAATTTGAAAGGAATCAGCCCAGCAGGATAGATCACCAACTGAAAAATTTGGAAGGCAAGTCAGGTCTGGGATTTCAGGCTCCAAGCTGGTGGACTCTGAATTTGTCACAGAGGTTAGTTCCGTCTCCAAAGGGGAGTCAGCCATCCTGTGCAAGAGTACCCCCTGTTGGTTGCTGGCCGCAGAACCGTTGGCAGGGCCCGCCTGCCGTGGCAGCTGCTCATTTAAACTTCCACCCTGAAATTTGCTGTGAGGAAAGCAAGAAAGATTTTAGAAAAGGAACGAGGAGAAGGCAAGCAGGAAAGACACTGTGTAAGGAGGGAAGTCGGGGGTGGGAATTTTCTTTATTCTTTTGTTAAGCTTGAAAATCATCAAAGGCAATGACAGAAAATACAGGGACAGCCCTGCAACTAAATTTTATTCAAAGCTATTAAAATCATTGTTAATGCCAATGTGTTCCTAAAGCCGTGGCTTTTGTACCATCGTTGGCCCTTTGAATTATGACAGTATGAACCTTCTCCAAAACATTTCAGCCAGGAGATTCAGAGGTCTTAGAATATGTTTTTATTCAAAAAGAAGACGATGATATTACTTTATTTCTCTGAATGATGCAAAAGGATGTGAAAACTTCCTCACCCTTCTCAATATTCAATCAATACTAGAAGCAAGCTGAAAATTAACAGAATTGTGAGATAAGCTATCTGTTAAAAATGTGACTCTGTCTGAAGCTGTTATCAGCTGCAAAACAAAGACCTGTAAATAAAAACCTCTGTGATGTGTGCTTACTGATGTCCTCTGCAATCTAGTTCTGCTATTTTATAGTTTTTTTTGCAGTAATATGTAATTGCAATGAAAATAATTCTATCATATGATATGTACACAGTGCCGTGCTGATTTGGAGTATTAGCAAATGGTAAGAGAGTCTGAGTCAGATTTGTTGTAATCTTTACAGCAAGGATACACTGGGGTTCTAAAAGGTTAATGAACCACTTGTGGTAGACCTTTCCTTCACATTTTAACTCTGTTTTATTCCTGATAGAACCATTAACTTCTACACTAACCTTTCTACTTGTTACTATTACACACATTCTACCCACTAAAGCCTTCTATTGATTTTTGTCGGTGAGGTTTTATAAAATGTAGCTTTAAATACACGGTTTCTGCAATTGTGTTAGCATCAGCCACTGTGTGTGAAGACAAAGATTAATTCTCTGGTTTTAATTTTTTTTTTATATTGTCATTCAAGTACTCTTTTTTCATGAAGAAACTTCCTTAAAGCTTTCACATTTTTGCTTTTAAAGGTGTACAGCAAATACAATTTTCTTTAATTTCTTAGTTTTAAATATATATTTATCCTAATATACTAGGAGGTGCTAACTTTCTTTGTGTGGGTGTGTGTGTGTTTTGGAGTGAAAAAGTAGGAATGAAAGGTGAAAACAATGTATATAAATAGACATACCGACAATTATGTCATGTGGATTTTTATTTAGAAGCCTACATAATTTGCTAAAAGGAATGAATGAGATTCTTAAACAAAAATATTCAAGACCAAATTTGGCTCTGTGAAAATCATGTCAAAAATACAAATTCAGGATAACTTAAAAAGCATAATGTGAAGACATTAATCTTGCCATTTTAATAGGAGTCCTGTAGTTTGTTTATTGGTTTTGTTATTTTTCTCCTTTTAAATATCACCTTCTAAAACCAATATTCTTCTGTAAAAAGACTTTAAATCTATTATTTGTTCAGTCTGAAGATATTATTTTCTAATTTAGAGGAGTAGTGACATATCAGAGAAAATAAGGAGAAAAATAATAATCCACAGATGTTAGCTCACCTCTGAATCAAAGAACAGAACATATTTTCAGACTTTTCACTAATTTTCACTAATAAAGAAAATTTCTTCCCGAATAAAGTATCCCAAAATGCAAAACAGAGAACTACTTGATAAATAGTAGCATAACAGGTATGGAAAAATATTAAAAGTTTTATTTAAACATAAGTAGTCATCAGTGTCATTTATTTTAAAATTAAAGCAAGAAAACTAAATCCTTAAGAGACTAGAATGGTCTGGGAATGAGATATTTATATTATTTGAAATTATATAATTTTATTTTTAAGGAAGTTTGTTTAGTTTTAACACTTGTTATTTGAAAGCCTTTCAGAATGCTATCAGAATACTTTCCTGACTCTGCAAATAGAGATCACAGTAGCATTTAACCTATTCATTTTATGAGGATTGAAGATATTTTAGTTTCTCAAACTCATAATTATGTACATCAATTATCTTTTTTACAAATCATTATGAGTTTGGGTGTTTATGATATTGAATTTAATAGACTATATAGCACATTTTTCTCTTACAAAATATACTAGCTTATTTTATCTTTCTGCTAAAATTCTATTCACTGCAATATAATTGCTATATTTAAGACATATGTTGTTAAGACATAAATATACATAATTTAAAAAATGCAAAAGTATGTGTAAACATTATAAATAAGTAGATTTGAAGTATATCTTAAGCTGCCTGGACATAGTACGAGGCTCATCAAAGGGAATCATCCCACCAACTCATTTTCTAAGATATTTTCTGAAATCCTCCTCCCATCCTGATATGCACATGTTTCTATTACACTAAACAGCTCCATATGAATCGTCTCAAAGCACCTCAAATACAACGTGCTCCAAAGTAGACTCTTTGTTTTTCCTCACAAATATGCCCCAATCTTGTGTTTTCCTTGTCTGATAAGAACACCAGTAGTTACTCAGTTTCTAAAACTTGAAACTCCAGCTATTTTAAATTTCTTTCTCTCCCTAATTATTGGCTGAGTGTTAGGATTCTAAGACTAAAATATTTCTCTCTCCTTCCCCACACTCTCCTTCCCTCTAGTTCCTTAGTGATCGATTATAATAGCTTGCTCTCCAGATTAGTGCTGACAGTTATCGGCCAGTCCATGCATGGCTCTGAACAGGCCACACCTCTTGTAAAATCCTTCACTGAGTCCACATTTCCTAAAGAATGAAGCCCAAATATGCCTCCCATTCATTTCTTTTCAAACATTCAAGGCCAACTAAACCATTGTCTAATTTTATGTACAAACGTTATAATGTCTCCTATTTAAATACCCCAATGGCTTCTCTTTACTTTTACAACATAGGAGGACCTAGAAGACCCTCCACCCTTGAGGCCCCGGATTCCAGGCATTCCAGTCACAGAGGCCTCTGGCCTCACAGTGTTCCAAATGCCCACAAGCCTTTCAGGCACCATCCTTCTGCCACGGGGCCTTAGCACACGCTCTTTACTCTTACACCAAATCTCTAGCACTCTCGCAACTGCCCCCAGTTAATGTCAATGCCTTTTTAAGTCTCAGTTTATCATCAGTTCCTCCTGCCTTGACCTCACTGAAGAGGTTCAATCTGTGCACATTTCTTCTTACTGCATCATATACCATTTCTTCATACTGATTACATTTCATGTAATTCTACATTTATTCAGGTGATGATGTGGTTAGTGGCTTGTTTCTATTGGGTAGTATAAATTAAAGAGAGAAGTGTGGTCATGCATGGGTGTTATATCATTATATCCAATATATATATAAAATATGAACTATGTAAATTTGTGAAAAGTTAGCTTAATTTATTTTTAAATTGACATTGCCTACAATTAGGGCTGGTGCTCATGCTATATAATTTAGAACTGTAATGTATCCATAAGATGCATTATTTTTTAAGCATGAGCTATTTTGTTAAGTAATACCTTCAGTGTTTAATGTTTCTTGTTTGTTTTGTTTTTTTGTTTGATTTTCCAGGTCTCTTTTTTTTTTCAGATTCTCTGTTGATGTTAATACGGGTGGCTGATTTAATACAGTGTTTATCCTCAGGTGACTATTCCTACCTTGGGTGTCTAAAAATAAATCCTACAGTCATGAAGAAGAAGGAGGAGGAGGAAGGGAAGAAAGAAAACTATGAACCTAAAGGATATAAGTGTATGAGGCAAAAGAAATCATTAAAAACATTTTAAAAGGAAACTTACATATATATTTATAATTCTGATACACACATACACACACACACACACACACATTAGACAGACAGATAGATGACAGACAGGGAGATACCAGAATAAAGAGCCAGAGAGGGAAGAAAGGAGAGAGGAGAGAGAGGCAGAAAGAAAGGGACGTTGAGAGACTCTATCTATATATCTTAGTAAGATAATTTAGAATTTATTCTCATTACAACAAACAACCCAATTCAAATAAGGATAAGTAAAAACACCCAATAAGAAAAAACAAGTACTTACCATTGTAATATTTTTGTATTTATTTACCTATATAATAATTAGACTCTGGTTAGGTCATTGAAAATCTCCTCCCTGGATTGTATAGCTAAAGGTTGGGAAAGATACTGACTCTCTAAAATTTAATATCCATGCTCAAAACTTCAGTACCTTAGCCTTAGATCCCATTATCAGAACAGTTGTCTGATGATCAAAACCATGTTTAATCATGAAAATTAATAGAAAGAACTTAAAAAGCATTGTTCTATCTTAGTGGTAAGCGTCCAGATTTTTATGGAGCTCTTACTGTGTGCTAAATAATTAAATAGTGAAATGTGTGTGTGTGATACTTATTTTGCAAGAAATTATTATTAAACACTAGTAATACTTATCTATGTCTCTGTTAGCCATGCTTTGTGAAAAGCCTAAACGTTTGAACCTAGAGGTCATAATGTATGTATTGTCAACAAAATATCATGAACTCATTGAAGAGTAAATACGTAAGAAAATAATTAGATTTTTGGAAGCTCTTAACAGCCGTATAAAGGGATTTAAACAGATGTATTTCAGTTTGAGAAACACCATGGAAATGTTAATGTGTCCTCTTAAAATTAATACATTTTCACCATAGGATATTGGATTCTAAGTGATCAGCAATTTTGTTTTACTTCTGGGTTATTTGATAATATACAGACTCTCGACATTACTGATTATTAGATGTCATTTCTTTCAGATAGTGAACTAGCAGTAAAATTTAACAGCTTTGAAATTTAAAATTATAGCTTTGTGATCAGGTCATTTATGTCAGGTCGCTGATCAGGAGAGCAGAACCATCTGAGACGAAGACAAAGTCGTGAGATGGAGAAGACAGGATACCAGTTGGCAAACTGTACTTCAAGTCTAGAATCCAGAAAGCAGATCTATCAGAGGAAGCGGGAATTTAAAAGTAGTGTTTTTGTGTGATTTTGTTCATTTTAAAAAGAAAATCACAGAAAAATGATCTAGAACCTTCATGCACTTGGTATCATCCTCCTTCCAACCTTGACGTTTGAGAATGAATAACACCCCTAGAGATGATCATAATGAAATCATTGTCCTTGGAAGAAAGCCAAGATCTATAGTAAGGCAAGGTGGAAGAAAATTTCAGAGGGATAGTTGGGGCCTATGGCCTCTTTTGTTCGTGGGTGCGCTGTGGAACTGTGTGGGCAGAGGGGAACAGAAAGAAATTAGTTAAGGCAAAGATAGGTAGAGCTTTGAGTCACACTGTGTGCAACTGGCCTGGTGGTTTTTAAGCCCTTGAGCTTACCTAAGGTACTTCAGATGCTCCTTGAAAGGGGGTGTATTTGTAAAGATGTGTGGACAAAATTGTCTTTTTCTTGTCCACACATGTCATCAGCTACAGAGGAAGGGGCTCTGAGTATCAGAGTAGAGCTATCGCATTTGGGAGTATGGACCTTACTGTAGTAGAGGGAAGGGGATGGGTAAGGTCTTCTTTATCACAGTATCTAAATTCTGTATTTTGGAGATCCACTTGGATAGGGGCCCCAGGTCACTGCCCTCACTGCCATGCTTTCAAGGAGCTTGGTGTCATCGTGGGGTAATACGGGCTCTGCAGTGGTGTTTGGGCAAACAACTATGGATTACTGATATTGCTGCTAAATTTGCAATTCTCTTCCTCAGGAAATAACAGATCAGCTCTCTCTCTTTAGGGGATCTGTTAACACACAGGACCAGGCTACACCTGGGTTAACCCTAACTAGAGCCTCCAAGAGCTCATAGGGACTATAGCTGTACCTCATTCATTAGCACCATGAAATACTGAAGGCCAGTAAGTAGATCATATCATTTTATTAAAATTTAACCTGTAATTTGATAGAAAAAGGTGCAATTATCCTTGGAAGTGGGAAAATATATCCACGCTGTTACTCAATCCTTCATCCCAGTCTCTGTGTCATGCACTAGTAGGAGGGGTGCAGAGATGAACAAGAGAAAGTGTGTCCCTTCAAAAAACTTATTTTCTAGTTGGGATGGCAGATAATTTTATTACAGTTTGGTATGTTTTGTGATAGTGGTTGGTACAAAGTACACAAGGAGCATATATTAAAGGGACTTATTTCAGTCTTGAATGAATCAAAAAGGCTTATTAGGGAATGATATGTACTCTGAAACATGAAGGATGAATAGGCATTAGTCAGCCAAAGTGGGATCTTTGTTCCTCAAATTTAGGAAACAGTGTTGGCAAAGGACTCTTTGAAGATAACAGAAGGCCTGACACTTTAGCAGAGACAATGTAGGCAGAACCCCCGAATGTGATTCAACAATATTAGTTAGCTTTCCATCACTCTCACTGCTACTCTTACTCCTACTCCTGATAATAGTGACGATAGTTCCTAAATACAGATTTCCAGTGTGTAGAAAGGGAAAGGAGGAAGTTTTGAACACAATAAAACTAAATGAAATTAATGAAATCAGAACCCTTAAATAAATAAAAAATCATGTACCCTTAAGTAAGAAGACACCATTCCCAAAGCAGGAATATTAGGAAACAACTACTTCAGACAAATAGACCATGAGAGGTCTCTAAATGTGATCTATTATTGTTAGCTGGAATATTTTACATGTATATATATTGCAGGTTTTTTCAAGCAGCAATGCATGATGGAAGATAAAGGGCCTTCCTACCTCCACTCCCCACCAATGTTCTACATAAATCCTCCAAGAACATGGATGAAACTCTGGAGAAGGAATGGGGGCCTCTCGAATGCTTTAAACAATAAAATTAAAGTTCTTGTATTTGAATTTGTGAACACATACACACAGAATATAATAAAAAATGTTGTTATATAGTCACTCTATCCTAGTTTATCCACTGCACAACTGATCCCTCCAACTAAGAGCTATGCCCTTTGAAAGCAATTAACTGAAGTCTTGACTTCATTTTAATGTCCCTTACATCCAGTAAAGTAATTTGTCCATGGAAAGTGCTCAATAGAAGTTGCATAAATAGGTAATCTCATAATATCCAAAAGTCTGAGATTCTGGAAATAGTTGACACATTATTTCAAAGTCTGATTTATCCCAGAGATAAGATTAGGTGTTTGGTATTGTGTAGGCAGAGTGATTAATTGTATAGCAGAACATGACGCTGGTGACTGCTATGCCCATCTAATTCCAGAAAGCTGAAATTAGAAATATAGGAAAATTGGGTCTTAGTATTTAAATACATGCCATTTCAAAAAGGGAAAGCAGTTTGAGGAATAGGTTTCACAGCACATTTACTGCTATAACAGGCTGTAAACTATGCATCTCTCTTCCTTTGTTTTAACTATGTGAAGCCATGAAAGCAAATACGTTTCTTCAACTCACCTCCTGAATATGATTCGTCAAGTCATTGCCCTTAACTTTTGACAACCCAATGAATCCTTGAAAAATAGAACATGCCCAAGGTCTAAGAGAAATGATAAGTCCAATGGAAATCAGGTAGTGTATTAAAAAGGAACATCAATTCTGTTGCTTGGTTTTCATGACAAGCTATGTCTATGACTGAAATCTGAGAATACTTGCTAAAGGATGGATTATATTTGTCATTTATTTAGTAGACCTAGGGATAATAAAGATGGATGGAATTAGTAAGATGTAATTCTGGTGATTGCACATAAATTAATTACAATTTTCAATACATAAAGTTTTTTGCAGATTAAATGAACTTGAAAGTATTCTGTGAAGCAACATGGAAAATTGCCCAAGACATATAACATCCCAAAAGAAATATTCTGTTCTCTAGTGAGAAGTAAACAGCAGATCTAAGTTCTTTAAACATTGTCCAGAGAAACAGTAATCTAGAGTAGTAATCTAACATCTCTGCTCAGGTATTCAAATCTTATTTAAATAGAATTTGAGGAGTGAGTAGCAGGAAGTGTGGATTAATAAAAATCTAGTTGTGATCATTTTATGCATAAAGGCTATCCAAACTATAATCCAAATGATTCATGCTAGCAAACATTTATTAAGCATCTACTATGGTGCCAGGTACTGTGTTAGGTATTGATGATACACACAATTTCAGTCTTGAAAGCATTAACAGTCTTGAGAAAAATGCTATACCAAAACAAAAAAAAAAAATACAAAAACCTAAAAGAAAATAAAGGTGTTGTAAATGAAATTATAAAAAATATAATGCAAAATGTCATTGAATTTCCATTTTTATGTAGAAATTTATTACAATAGGGTGCTCAAAAAGAAATTTAGGATGGCATAGAGTTGAAAAATTTGATGTTTATAGAATAAGAGGAAGGAGCTACAGAATTTATGAGACCTTTAGAATAATTGAGAATTATCTCATTGTCCCTAAAAATAAAAGCAATAGACTAAATAGAATTTTCTGAACACACTCTTCAAACTTTTCCCATGAGGTGCTAACAGTTTTAAAAGTACTTTTAAGGTACTTAAAGTAGATTACCTTTTCATAAGGAATCATCTGTATGCTAGTAATTGTCAGTGAGAGTTCTACCGCACAATCCTTGTCATCTTGAATATATTTTAAGTAAAATATCTTGAAGAAATACTACTGCCATTTCATGAAATTATTCTGCCTGGGTCCATACAGGAAAATGATCAAATTGAGCCAATGTTTAGCATAGCTCTGACCCTAAAATCCCATGACTGAAAGCTACACACTTTTCCAGGCAAAATTGAGCTTATAGGTGGTTCTCATTGATAATAATTGTTCAATTTTTCTCCTCATTGCACTCAGATGGATAGTCAAAAATATTTCAATAATGTTTCCTTGGATAAGAACGTCTCAAGGTAAGGTGCCAAGATGGAGGTATAAAGTGGAGATATTTTGTTGGCAATACTGGAACTATATAAATATTCACCTGAGGAAAAGCAAGGCCATGCTGCTTTCTCCAGATCATCGTCCCTCAGCCTCTGGCCTTCTTGGAGGGGGGCTATGCAGAATTGATTACCTTAAAATCTACAGGCAGTGCCAAGCTCCAGGATCTTCCCATTTACCTTCTGAATCACAAGGCATACAGTTGAAGATTTCTTTAATTTCTCTAATCTCTAATTCTTTAATTAATTTCAAGTACCAATGAATATCTTTCAGAGAAGTTTGAAACATGGGGGAAAAAAACCCCACAATGTATTGGTTAAAAAAAAAATGTAAAAGAAGAAATGACCATAGCTAACAATGTAAACAGAAGGCAGCTATGGGAAGGACAGTTCTTAGGTGACTGAGTCCAACTTCCAGAATGTTCTTCTTCTAGACAACTGATACAATGTAAATTTTTTATTTGAAAAAGAAAAAAAAATAGATCTGATAAGTACAGGATGCATGAAGGCCTGGGTTAATGGAAAATTTTACAAAAGAATACTGGTGGTTTCATTTTCCACAATCTTAATATGGACCCACAGTGTTATGTAGGTGCCTAAAAAATTTAAGAGCCAGAACTTACAGCTGTGGAGGCAAGTGAGGTCAGAATCAGTGAAGCTGAAGCTAGAAGAGGCCATGCACAATGGGCAATAAGTGGCATGCAGCTCAACTTACTCTATCACATGTAGTTGGATGGGATGAGTACCATGGACATAAATCCCTAACTCCCCGGGGGCTACTCATCATCAGTGCTCCTCCATATGGACCCAGGCAAAAGTCAGGTCCAACTTTTAGTCCAGTATACCACAGCTTGATTCTCAAAGCCACCAATCATGCTAAATCTCTAACGACTTCAGTCTGAGAGTAGTGCCCACAGATCGCAGCTTCATTAGGTAGCACAGTGAGTTAGAGATTAAGAACCATTAGATTTCCCCACTGAGGTCAACTCTTCATCCAATGAATATGATTCATCAGTAGGAACCTCAAAAAGATCAGATTTTATCAACAACCTCTACCTGGAGCTAAGTTACCTGCTCAGAAAAGCTATGAATTCCAGGGACTCATGTACATATATCATGTAGGGTTAATCTTCTAAAATAATACAGATCTCATCAATTCTATTCTTGTCCCTGTATGAGTCAATAAGTCGGCCCTCTTTCACATTCTAATATTTATGCTCATCCCATGCCGAGTAGGGTCACAGAAATAGACTTCAATGCTGCTAGAATGAAGGTTCCAGTAATCTAACAATACTTCAACCTAGTTAGGTAAGGAAAGAATTATCCACACAGAGTGTTGATGGAGACTGGCTCCTGCAAACTTAGTTTATGGTGTCATAATATAGTCATATCTTCAGTGGGGTAGAACACTGGTGAATTTCTCTAGGTCCAGCAGCTACAATGATACCTGTGGCTGGGGTTCCTCTTCTCTTTGAACCCTGCATTAACTTAGATCCCCAATCCCTGAGAGCAATGATTTGGTGCATAAACCCTCCAAAAACCTGGAAATGAACTTTTAACTAGAAAGTTTCTGTGAGAAGCCAAGTATGAGGCTAGAAACACTTTCAATGGGCAGTCAGAAGAGGTATACTCATGAGGTCAGCATGAAGGCCTCTCCACTGTGCTTGAATTAGCCATAATTTGCCACAGATAAAAGATCTCAGAATCCCTACATCACAGTTCTGTTCAGGTCTGAGACAGGGGCAAAATGGAGTCCCTGGGGTATGGAATTCATGGAATGATTACTCAAAAATCTCTCTGAGAAAGCTAGAATGCTTCAGTTCTGATTTACCTCTGATTCTTTCAACCAACCTGTTGTGCAATTGGGGCAGGCTATCCTAAGGCTGGGTATGCATGGAGGACTGTGGGGGGAGAGATAAAAAGTAGTGCTCAAAGGTGAAGTGGAGCCCAAGGAGGAAGAAACTGTACAACCAAGCTGTACTCCAAACTGTAATCCAGTGGAGACCAGATCACAGAACTTTACAAAGACCAAAGAACTTCAAGAGAAAAGAAATAGGGGCACAGGGAGAGAAAGAATATAGAATAAAGAGATAAGCATAAAGATTTCTAGAAATGTAAGTTACATGGTGGAAGAGGATCAAAAGGCAAGCTCTTAGCATATTGAAAATAGCAGGATATGAGGCTTAGAAATTAATAACTGCCATATGCAGGATGTAACGTAAAAGCAAAAGGGTTTATTAAAATTAGAGGGAAGTTTTGGAAATTTAAGGAAGTAAACTAGGACAAGTGACTTCAGATAGTCTAAGACTGACAAGGTATGAGAAATTTCTTATAAATGGTTTAGAAAATAACATTTGGCCCAAGAATTGGTTAGATGTGACTTCTCAGAACCCTTCATCAAAGGCTTGGTTTCCTTCATATTGTAAATTGCCTACTCTTAGAATTGTTCATGCAAACAAGGAGGGCCACCTCTATTTGACCTTACAAAAGGTCTTTTCTTTCAAAGCACAAACTCTATTCCATAAATTTCTAAACATATTCAGTGGAATAAAAAACATCAAATTACCATGGCAATTCATTTCTTCATTTTTAAGTTCCTAGACCACAAGAAGTTACATAGATCTCTTTGTAAAGGCCTGAGTCTAGCACAGTGATGAGTAGGCACTTTGTAATTATTTTTCTGACAGAGATCACTACTGGAAGTTTTTAAATACTGTGCTTTATTCATGAGTCTACTTTTACAAGTGTTGAAAAATATCACAATGATATGGCTGATTCACATTTAGCACTTGTCACAATATCCAGCTTAGATATATGGAAGTCCCAATCAAAATATATTTCTCTAAATAGTACATACAGGATATATCTAATAAATTAGATATTTTCAAAATTCTGAAATGTAAGGAACTTAAAAGTTTAGTAAAGGGAACACATTCTGCATTCATGATTCACTATTATTCCTACTATAGTGGTAGAAAAAGAATAATTTTAGAATGGTTTCTGTGAGTTTTCACTTTAAATATTTAGGAATCAATAGATTAGGAAATCAAGGTGTACATTTTTAAAGCTTTTATTATCAAATATTGAGTTTTTTTCTGATCAGGTTCCATTTTCACTATATCAGAAGTAGAATACTTCCAGCAATTTCATCCATATTTCCCGTTCTCAATTATATTCTCAAACATTACTTACATGTTTTTGAAATTTCAATTGCATATTGTACACCAATATATTGTACTAAAATTTAACTTTGAAAAAAATGATCTCTATACAAATATCATATAAAGGGTGAGGGAAGGAGTTAGGCATATTTTCTTGAGCTTTGTGAGAAGTTATTTTCAGTTTTAGAGCAGTACACCCATACATACATGCACACATACACACACATTCACACAGAATTTTTCTATTATGTTGGGAAGCTCACAGGGAGATTAGAAAATAATCTTAAATTGGTAAATGAATCAAGTGGGTGGCATTATCAGTTAGTGCGTGCACATTGTCAAATTGCAATGCATTGGACTTTTACAATTGCACTTTAATTCTGCTTAAAGGAATTGTTTTTTTCTCCCAATTTGTAAACCCACAGTCTCCTTGAAAAATAAAACTCTGCACTTGACATTTTCAGGTTCCCTTATCCCATTTCCATTAAAGACAAGTTTGACTTTGCGAGCACTAAGAATTTCAGAGAATTGAATTCCAGGGAGAAACTCCTACTGGAATAAAGTCTGCCTATCCAGGAGCACAGAGGACAGCTTTTTCTCACCCCTGCTAATGAAGAGCTAGACTAATGTCCCCTCTTGGGGTTTGCAGTAATACTCTCATGGAACATTCATTTGCAGAAGCTGCTGAGTTAACTCCAAAGTCCCCCATTCCCCTAGCAAGTTGTCTACAAAGACAGTAAATTTAAGGGGTCATGATAATGGTGTCTCCCAAGACACCAAGTAAAATGTTGCAAGTTCTCACACCCCATTTCAAACTCTC
The DNA here is from genome assembly GCA_032199065.1 of Smutsia gigantea. Classification (NCBI taxonomy): domain Eukaryota; kingdom Metazoa; phylum Chordata; class Mammalia; order Pholidota; family Manidae; genus Smutsia; species Smutsia gigantea. The sequence goes on from JAVSCE010006192.1 coordinate 82,331, forward strand.
CTATGGATTGTTGATGGCAAGATGTGTGTGTCTTGAAGAGGTCACCTCCAAGAAGTTTCTACAAAGCAGCTACTATACTTTATATGGAAATAAAGGCATTTTTCTGAGACTCTCCTTTCTCTGCAATTAAAGTAGATGCCACTGTATATCACAACAGAATTAAGGGTGTAGGACCTCACATTTAAACAAAAGGCTAATAAACCCACTTTAAGTGCAAGATCTTTAAGGAAAAGAAATTAGCTTCCCCTAATACTTCCCACAGCTTGGAATAAAGCTTTTCATGAAAGACGGAAGAATGGATGGAAGGAAGGAAGAAGCAGAGAGAGGGAGAGAGGGAGGAAGGATTGAAATAAAGGAGTAAACAGAAAATTTATTTTATAGCAACCAGGGCAAAGAAGGTATAAAAAATGTTTTGTGCCCACTCACATTAGGCTTATATTTTTCAGTTATTTGATAATGTTCCTGAATTTTCTCCTAATGAATGTATTATGGAGCTAAAATATAAAGCAAGATACTGTTTATGAGAGGAAATTGAACTGAAACAATCTCTCTTATTGGCTGTGAAGCGTTTTTTGTTGCTTTTTTGTTGTTTGTTTTTTCCCGCTACTGAATACTTTGTCAGCAGGAGGTTCAATTTATGGTCTTTTTAAAAATGGGTAAATCCAACAGTTCTGCTTTCTTTTCTGTTATATTTTTAAATGTGACTTAGCTTGTGAGAACACACTTAATATGTGGACCTCAAGAATGATTTTCTCTAAAGAGGGTGCTTTATGTGCCCAGAAGTGGATCTCTCCTTGATACTTATTTTCTGGGGACTGGTTTGTGACTCTATGTAACACTAGCTCTGTTAATAGCCACAGGAAGAATTAGTTAAAAACTGACTTTGAATGTAATTCATTTGCTGCAAAGTGGTCTTTCACCCCTGCTCTTCTCTTTCACTCCCATCTTCATTTTTAGTCCTTTGTTAAAAAATGAACTGCACAGCAAAAGCATGTGAGGATAAGGGTTTCTGAACACCATCATGCACACCATGGTGTTCCCAGCACAGAGCCAATAATGCATCACTGCTTCCCTGTGCTGGATGAGGGAGGGGAGACAGTTAGGAGGAACATCTGGCTAAGGAGAGCCCCAGGGATGGGCTCCCAGAGACATTCACCTGAAAAGAAGAAAGTGTAGCCTTAATCATGTCTGGTCCCCTCTTGATTCCCTGAAATCAGTTCCCAGGGACCTGCTTGTTGCTGGATGTCACTAACTTCTGTGTCACTGTATACAAACTCGGAAAGGTAAAACTAAAAGGAAAATTCTTTCCTTTTTTATCTGCTCCAAGTTAAATTAGTAATAATTTAGGACAAATACCTTGTAGACCTAAATATACATATTCGAATAGGGCGGAATTTGTTTAAGTCCAGTTACTGCTCTCTATTCCCTTTTTAAATTACCAAGGTCCATTTACTCTTTCTTTCCCTCTAAAATTCCACTATGAATACAAACAAAGGGGATTGTGTAACTTAATGTACATTTAAATCAGTGTTAAGATACCTTAAAATTCTCCTTAAGTTAGAAATTAAAAGGTCCTTGCCACTGGTTAAATGAATTGCAAGCATCACTGAAGAACAGTGGAATTTTGAATCACTATAGTATTTTATGAAAAGTAAGAAACACTTTTCCTCTACAGTTCCCCTAAGCAATCTATTTAGATACAGAATAAACTTGCCATGGTCACATAAAAATATATCTTCAGATCCTATCACAAAAGCTTCACAATGCTCATTGAAAAAAAAGAGAGAGAACAATATCCATGGTTAGACTCCTTATGGGGACAACTCACGGATTTCACTGAGAGAGCAGGGTCTTCATAACCTTTAATAAGAGCTCACCTTTGGCCATTTCATCAATACAGTGTTCGTGGTACTGATTACTCAGTGCAATGAGAAGTGAAACAGTTTTTGTAAGACAGAAACATATTAGCAAACAAAACGTAGTTGAAGAGTATAAGAGTATAACAGAGACCAAGAAAACCAAACTTTAAAAAGAAGAATATATGTGGAAGATTTAGACTTTCTGATTTCAAAACCTAGGATAAAGCTACAGGAATTAAGACAATGTGGTTTCAGGGTAGGTTTTATGTAGATTAATGGAGTACAATAGAATGTACATATAGATGCACAGATCCAACCTATCACTGTCAGCAAAGGAAATTCAGTAAGGAAAGTGTAATTTTTTCAACAAATGGTGCTGGAACATTATGAATGTCTTGTTTAAAAAAAAAAGAAAAGTAAAATATTACCGTTCATAAAAATTAACTCAACATAGAGGAAATCTCTAAATATAAGAGCTAAAACTATAAAAACCCTAGATAAACTCATAAGAGAAAATATGCAACTTTGGAGTAATGATTTGATAACATGAAATGCACTAACCACAAAAGAAAAAAAAATATTCATTGGACTTCTTCAAATTTAAAAACATGTTTATCAAAATGTACCATCAAGATTTTAGTTCCGGGAAGATGGCGGCGTGAGCAGGGTGGTGGAAATCTCCTCCCCAAACCATATATATCTATGAAAATACAGCAAATACAACTCTTCCTAAAAGAGAGACCAGAGTACACAGGACAGCACACAGACTGCATATGCACCTGAGAGGACTCGGCACCCAGCGAGGAGGGTTAGATACGGAGCCGCGACCTGGCGGGACCCAAGCAATCATCCACCCCAGCGCACCGGTGGGAGGAGAGGATTCAGAGCCTGGAGGGAGTGGAAGAACAGGCCCACAAAATAACCAGCCCTGGGGATCTGCTCTAGGAGCACTGACACACATCGTGTGGTGTATCGGATATTGGAGAGACAGAAGGTGCAGGTTTTGAGCTGGGAAGACACCTGGGTCCTTGCAGCAGGCTCCCCAGGACAAAAGAAAAGTGCATGCTTTTTTTTTTGGTGGTCTTAAAGAGGCAAGGGCCCAGGACTGTCCCAGCACACTCGGCCCAGCAGGCTGGGAGTCCTGAGGAATTTCAGACCCTTGGCTGGCGACCTGGAAAAAGTAGCCGCTCTGAAACTTCACACAGAGAACAACAGCCTCCCATTCGTTCCTGCCCTTCCAGAGCTACAAAGGGCCCGGCAGAGCTGCGCAGCCATGGCTGCGGAATAGTGGAGCAACAGCACCACCTACAGCATCCTCACAGAATCTACTCCCAGTGGGCGTTTTGTTTGTTTGTTTGTTTGTTTTTTCTTTTCTTTTCTTTCTTTCTTTTTCCTTTTCTTTCTCTCCTTCTTTTTTTTTTTAAGTCTTAAAGAGCCCAGCTGACATACGTGGCACCTACCACCGACCACTTCTATCAAAATGAAAAGACACAGGAATACGGTACAGACCAAGCTCACCCAGACCCAGACAACACCAGAGAGGGAGACTGAAGGGATGGAAATGCACAATCTTCCTGAAAAAGAATTCAGAATAAAAGTCATAACCATGCTGATGGATCTACAGAGAAATATGCAAGAGCAGAGGGAGGAAGTGAGGGAAGTCAGGAAAGACAATGCAGAAATGAGACAAGTCATTGACAGACTTTGCAGCAGACTGGATGAGATGCAAGAGACTGCTAATGAAATAGAAATCAGAGAACAGGAATACAGAGCAGCTGAGACAGAGAGAAATAAAAGGATCTTTAGGAATGAAAGAATACTAAGAGAACTGTGTGACCAGTCCAAATGGAACAATATTCATATTATAGGAGTACCAGAGGAAGAAGAGAGAGAAAAAGGGATAGAAAGTGTCTTTGAAGAAATAATTGCTGAAAACTTCCCCATGCTGGGGAAGGAAATAGTCTCACAGTACACGGAAGCCCACAGATCTCCCAACACAAGGGACCCAAGTAAGACAACACCAAGACACATAATAATTAAAATGGCAAAGATCAGAGATAAGGACAGAGTATTAAAGGCAGCTAGAGAGAGAAAAAAGATCACCTACAAAAGAAAACCCTTCAGACTATCATCAGACTTCTCAACAGAAACCTTACAGGCCAGAAGAGAATGGCATGATATATTTAATGTAATGAAACAGAAGGGCCTCGAACCAAGAATATTGTATCCAGCACGATTATCATTTAAATATGATGGAGGGATTAAACAATTTCCAGACAAGCGAAAGCTGAGAGAATTTGCCTCCCATAAACCACCTCTACAGGACATCTTAAAGGAACCACTCTAGAGAGAAGCACTCCTAAGACTAAACAGATGTCACCAGAGAAAATAAAATCATAGCAAAGAAAGCAGACCATCCAAATACTAACTAAAGGCAAAGAATAAAACACCTAGTATAAAAAGAATGGAGGAGGACGAATAAGAAGGGAGAGAAATAAAGAAACATCAGACTGTGGTTAGAGTAGTCTAACAAGAAACTTAAGTTAGATTGTTAGATAGTAAAGAAGCAACCCTTGAACCTTTGGTAACCACGAATCTAAAGACAGCAATAGCAATAAGTACATATCTATCAATAATCACCCTAAATATAAATGGCCTGAACGCACCAATCAAAAGAAACAGAGTAACAGAATGGATAAAAAAGCAAGACCCATCTTTATTCTGCCTACAAGAAAACTCACCTCAAACCCAAAGACATACACAGACTAAAAGTGAAGGGATGGAAAAAGATATTTCATACAAACAACAGGGAGAAAAAAGCAAGTGTTGCAGTACTTGTATCAGACAAAATAGACTTCAAAATGAAGAAAGTAGCAAGAGATAAAGAAGGACATTACATAATGATAAAGGGATCAATCAAACAAGAGGATGTAACCATTATAAATATATATGCACCCAATACGGGAGTGCTGGCATATGTGAAACAAATATTAACAGAATTAAAGGAGGAAATAGACAGCAGTGCATTCATTTTAGGAGACTTCAACACACCACTCATTCCAAAGGACAGATCAACCAGACAGAAAATAAGTAAAGACACAGAGACCCTGAACAACACGCTAGAACAGATGGACCTAGCAGACATCTACAGAACTCTACACCCAAAAGCAACAGGATACACATTCTTCTCAAGTGCACATGGAACATTTTCCAGAATAAACCACATACTAGGCCACAAAAAGAAACTCAGTAAAGTCTAAAATATTGAAATCCTACGAACCAACTTCTCAGATCACAAAGGTATAAAACTAGAAAAAATTTTAGAAAGAAACCAAAAAGGCTCACAAATACATGGAGACTTAACAACATTCTCCTAATTAATCAATGGGTTAATGACCAAATCATAACAGAAATCAAAGAATATATGGAGACTAATGACAACAACACAAAGCCACAACTTCTGTGGAACACAGCAAAGGCAGTTCTAAGAGGAAAGTATATTGCAATCCAGGCCTATTTAAAGAAGGAAGAACATTCCCAAATGAATAGTCTAAAGACACAATTACTGAAATTGGAAAAAAGAAGAACAAATGAGGCCCAAAGTCACCAGAAGGAGGGACATAATAAAGATCAGAGAAGAAATAAATAAAATTGAGAAGAATAAAACAATAGAAAAAAATCAATGAAACCAAGAGCTGGTTCTTTGAAAAAATAAACAAAATAGATAAACCCCTAGCCAGGCTCATTAAGAGAAAAAGAGAATCTACACACATAAACAGAATCAGAAATGAGAAAGGAATAATAACGACGGACCCCACAGATATACAAAGAATTATAAGGGAATATTATGAGAATCTATATGCTAACAAGCTGGAAAACATAGAAGAAATGGACAACTTCTTAGAAAAATACAACCTTCCAAGACTGACCAAGCAAGAAACAGAAAAACTAAACAGACCAATCACCAGCAACGAAATTGAATCAGTAATCAAAAAACTACCCAGGAACAAAACCCCCGGACCAGATGGATGCACCTCTGAGTTCTACCAGACATATAGAGAAGAAATAACACCCATTCTTCTTAAAGTTTTCCAAAAAATAGAAGAGGAGGAAATACTTCCAAACTCATTATATGAGGCCAGCATCACTCTAATACCAAAACTGGGCAAAGACCTCACCAAAAAAGAAAATTACAGACCAATATCCCTGATGAACGTAGATGCAAAAATACTCAACAAAATATTAGCAAACCGAATTCAAAAATAAATCAAGAGGATCATACACCATGATCAAGTGGGATTTCATCTAAGATCGAGAACAAGACAGGGATGCCCACTCTCTCCACTGTTATTCAACATAGTACTGGAGGTCGTAGCCACGGTAATCAAACAAAACAAAGAAATACAAGGCATCCAGATTGGTAAAGAAGAAGTCAAATTGTCACTATTCACAGATGACATGATACTGTACATAAAAAACCCTAAAGATTCCATTCCAAAACTACTAGAACTAATATCTGAATTCAGCAAAGTTGCAGGATACAAAATTAACACACAGAAATCTGTTGCTTTCCTATACACTAATGATGAACTAACAGAAAGAGAAATCAGAAAAACAATTCCATTCACAATTGCATCAAAAAGAATAAAATACCTAGGAATAAACCTAACGAAGGAAGTGAAAGACCTGTACTCTGAAAACTACAAGACACTCCTAAGAGAAATTAAAGAGGACACTAACAAATGGAAATGCATCCCATGCTCTTGGCTAGGAAGAATAAATATTGTCAAAATGGCTATACTACCTAAAGCAATCTACAGATTCAATGCAATCCCTATCAAACTACCAACAGCTTTCTTCAATGAACTGGAACAAATAATTCTAAAATTCATATGGAACCACAAAAGACCCCGAATAGCCAAAGCAATCCTGAGAAGGAGGAATAAAACAGGGGGAATTACACTCCCTGACTTCAAACTCTACTACAAAGCCACAGTAATCAAGACAATTTGGTACTGGCACAAAACAGACCCACAGACCAGTGGAACAGAATAGAAAATCCAAACATTAACCCAAACATATACAGTCAATTAATATTTGATAAAGGAGCCTTGGATATACAATGGGGAGATGACAGCCTCTTCAGCAGCTGGTGTTGGAAAAACTGGACAGCTACATGTAAGAGAATGAAACTGGACTACTGTCTAGCACCATACACAAAGGTAAACTCAAGGTGGATCAAAGACTTGAATGTAAGTCATGAAACCATAAAACTCTTAGAAAAAAACATAGGCAAAAATCTCTTGGACATAAACATGAGCAACTTCTTCATGAACATATCTCCCCGGGCAAGGGAAACAAAAGCAAAAATGAACAAGTGGGACTATATCAAGCTGAAAAGCTTCTGTACAGCAAAGGACACCATCAGTAGAACAAAAAGACATCCTACAGTATGGGAGAATATATTCATAAAAAACGTATCTGATAAAGGGTTGACATCCAAAATATATAAAGAACTCATGCACCTTAACAAACAGAAAGCAAATAATCCAATAAAGAAATGGGTAGAGGACATGAATAGACACTTCTCCAAAGAAGAAATTCAGATGGCCAACAGGCACATGAAAAGATGCTCCACATCACTGATCATCAGAGAAATGCAGATTAAAACCACAATGAGATATCACCTCACACCAGTGAGGATGGCCAACATCCAAAACACAAACAACAACAAATGTTGGCGAGGATGTGGAGAAAAGGGAACCCTCCTACACTGCTGGTGGGACTGCAAATTAGTTCAACCATTGTGGAAAGCAGTATGGAGGTTCCTCAAAAGACTCAAAATAGAAATACCATTTGACCCAGGAATTCCACTCCTAGGAATTTACCCTAAGAATGCAGCAGCTCAATTTGAAAAGGACAGATGCACCCCTATGTTTATTGCAGCACTATTTACAATAGCAAAGAAATGGAAGCAACCTAAGTGTCCATCAGTAGATGAATGGATAAAGAAGAGTGGTACATATACACAATGGAATATTATTCAGCCATAAGAAGAAAACAAATCCTACCATTTGCAACAACATGGATGGAGCTAGAGGGTATTATGCTCAGTGAAATAAGCCAAGCCGAAAAAGACAAGTATCAAATGATTTCACTCATATGTGGAGTATAAGAACAAAGAAAAAATACTGAAGGAACAAAACAGCAGCAGACTCACAGAACCCAAGAACGGACTAATAGTTACCAAAGGGAAAGGGACTGGGGAAAATGGGCGGGAAGGGAGGGATAAGAGGGAAAAAGGGGCATTACGATTAGCAGATGTAATGTTGGGGGGGCACGGGGAGGGCAGTACAACTCAGAGAAGACAAGTAGTGATTCTGTAACATCTCACTACGCTGATGGACAGTGACTGTAATGGGGTTGGTGGGGGGGACCTGATGAAGGGGTAGTTTAATAATCGTAATATTGCACATGTAATTGTAAATTAATGATAATAAAATAAATTATATTAAAAAAATAAAAAATAAATAAATAAATTATATATATAAAAAAAAGATTAACTATATCATGCAGGCTCAGTTAGAGGGAAAAAAAGTGAGTCTGCAGCTGAATAGAAACTCTGATAAAAAAGAAATCTCTAATTCATTTTCTTAACTGCAGTATTCTAAGAGACTTTCCACAGATAGGTATAAAGCAACCTTTTTTTAACAGTCATCCTGAAATTTTTTTTCAGCATCATTTAGTACAATCTATTTCATCATAGAAGCTAATAAAAACAAAAATGAACTCCAGATGCGTACTGAAGGTTGTCGGGGCAAGGGAGTGAGAGGGTGTGGATGGAAAGGATGGTTGCCAGGGGAAGCTCAACAAAACGTGAAGACCAGTGACTGGCTGGAAGCTAGAGAAGAGAAGAGGAGGAGGACAGGAAAGCCAAAGGGCCAGCAAGGCTGGTTTCACAACTCTAGTCTGGCAATGGCAGGGACTCTCCAAGCTGCAACATGTGTTGGCAGTTCAGATAAAGCAAGGAGGTGAGGTCGGGATGAGGGATGTGGAATTGGTAGCCATCAACAAAGAGGTGATATTCAAAGCCATGAGACTGATGCAGCAGGTGGATGGAATAAAAATAAAAAGGAAAGGGGTAAGATCCTTTCTAGAATATTTTATCAGGCAATAAGAAGCAGGACTACCAAAGGAACCAGATTAGGAATAAACTGAGAAAGAAGTGACAACATCTCAGTCATAAAAAACAGAGAAGGCCGGGAAGATGGCGGCGTGAGCAGGGCGGCAGAAATCTCCTCCCAACATCATATTTATCTATGAAAATACAGCAAAAAAACTATTCCTAAAAGAGAGACCAGAATACAGAGGAAAGCACACAGCATGCAGCTACACCCGAGAGGACTTAGCACCTCGCGAGGCGGGTAAGATACGGAGCCACAACCCGGCGGCACCCGAGCACTCACCCAACCCAGCGCACCAGCGGAAGGAGAGGATTCAGGGATGGTAGGGAGTGGAAGAACAGGTCCGCGAAATTACCAGCCCCGGTGGTCTGCCCCGGGAGCGCTCACACACATCGCGCGGTGCATCGGCCATTGGAGAGGCAGAAGGTGCAGGTTTTGAGCCGGGAACGCGCCGGGTCCGTGCAGCCAGCACCCCGGGACAAGAGAAAAGCACACACGGTTTGTAGCAGTCTCAGAGTGGCAGGGGGCCCAGCGAGGGAATACCATCGCCCTGGCAGGCTCAGCCCAGCAGACTGGAAGTCCTGAGGAACTTCGGACCCCTTGGTTGGCGACTGAGAAAAGGTACCAGCCACACTAAAACTTTATACAGAGAACAACAGCCTCCCATTCGTTCCCGCCCTGGCCAGAGCTACAAAGAGCGGTGCGGCCGCGGCTGTGGATTAGTGGAGCAACAGCGACACCTACAGCACACTTAGAGAATCCACTCCAGGTGGGCGGTTTTTTTTTCTTTTTCCCTTTCCTTTTTCTTTCTTTCTTCTTTCTCTCTTTTCTTTCTCTTCCTTCTTTTTTTGCTTGTTTGTTTTTTCTTGTTTTTGTTCTTTTTTAATCTTAAAGACCCCAGCGGACATACGTGGCACCTACCAGCAACCACTCCTATCAACATGAAAAGACAGAGGAATATCATACAGACAAAAATCACCCAGACCCAGACAACTCCTGAGAGGTAACCTGAAGGGATGGAAATGCAGAATCTTCCTGAAAAAGAATTCAAAATAAAGGTCATAACCATGCTGATGGATCTACAGAGAAATATGCAAGAGCTAAGGGAGGAAGTGAGGGAAGTCAGGAAAGACAATGCAGAAATGAGACAAGCCATCGATGGTCTCAGCAGCAGACTAGACGAGATGCAAGAGACTGTTAATGCAATAGAAATCAGAGGACAGGAATACAGAGCAGCTGAGGCAGAGAGAGATAAGAGGATCTCTAGGAATGAAAGAATATTAAGAGAACTGTGTGACCAATCCAAATGGAACAATATTCGCATTATACGAGTACCAGAGAAAAAAGAGAGAGAAAAAGGGATAGAAAGTGTCTTTGAAAAAATAATTGCTGAAAACTTCCCCATGCTGGGGAAGGAAACAGTCTCGCAGTCCATGGAAGCCCACAGATCTCCTAACACAAGGGACCCCAGGAAGACAACACCAAGACACATAATAATTAAAATGGCAAAGATCAAAGATAAGGACAGAGTATTAAAGGCAGCTAGAGAAAGAAAAAAGATCACCTTCAAAGAAAAACCCATCAGACTAACATCAGACTTCTCAACAGAAAACTTACAGGTTAGAAGAGAATGGCATGATATATTTAATGCAATGAAACAGAAGGGCCTCGAACCAAGAATACTGTATCCAGCATGATTATCATTTAAATATGATGGAGGGATTAAACAATTTCTAGACAAGCAAAAGCTGAGAGAATTTGCCTCCCATAAACCACCTCTACAGGACATCTTAAAGGAACTGCTCTACAGGGAAGCACTCCTAAGGCTAAAAAGCTGTCACTAGAGAAAATAAAATCATAGCAAAGAAAGCAGACCATCCAAATACTAACTAAAGGCAAAGAATAAAACACCTAGTATAGAAAGAATGGAGGAGGAGGAATAAGAAGGGAGAGAAATAAAGAAACATCAGACAGTGTTTACAATTACTTAACAAGAAAGTTAAGTTAGATTGATAGATACTTAAGAAGCAACCCCTGAACCTTTGGTAACCACAAATCTAAAGCCAGCAATGGCTATAAGTACATATCTGTCGATAATCACCCTAAATGTAAATGGACTGAATGCACCAATCAAAAGACACAGAGTAACAGAATGGATAAAAAAGCAAGACCCATCTATAAGCTGCCTACAAGAGACTCACCTCAAACGCAAAGATATCCCTAGACTAAAAGTGAAGGGATGGAAAAAGATATTTCATGCAAACAGCAAGGAGAAAAAAGCAGGTGTAGCAGTACTTGTATCAGACAAAATAGACTTCAAAACGAAGAAAGTAGCAAGAGATAAAGGACATTACATAATGATAAAGGGGTCAATTCAACAAGAAGATATAACCATTATAAATATATATGCACCCAACACAGGAGCGCCGGCATATGTGAAACAAATACTAACAGAATTAAAGGAGGAAATAGACAGCAATGCATTCATTTTAGGTGACTTCAACACACCACTCACTCCAGAGGACAGATCAACCAGACAGAAAATAAGCAAAGACACAGAGGCACTGAACAACACACTAGAACAGATGGACCTAACAGACATCTACAGAACTCTACACCCAAAGCAACAGCATACACATTCTTCTCAAGTGCACATGGAACATTTTCCAGAATAGACCACATACTAGGCCACAAAAAGAACCTCAATAAAGTCAAAAATATTGAAATTCTACCAACCAACTTCTCAGATCATAAAGGTATTAAACTAGAATTAAATTTTAGAAAGAAAACAAAAAGGCTCACAAATACATGGAGACTTAACAACATTCTCCTAATTAATCAATGGGTTAATGACTAAATCAAAACAGAAATCAAAGAATATATGGAGACTAATGACAACAACAACATAAAGCCACAACTTCTGTGGGACGCAGCAAAGGGAGTTCTAAGAGGAAAGTATATTGCAATCCAGGCCTATTTAAAGAAGGAAGAACATTCCCAAATGAATAGTCTAAAGACACAATTACTGAAATTGGAAAAAGAAGAACAAATGAGGCCCAAAGTCACCAGAAGGAGGGACATAATAAAGATTAGAGAAGAAATAAATAAAATTGAGAAGAATAAAACAATAGAAAAAATCAATGAAACCAAGAGCTGGTTCTTTGAAAAAATAAACAAAATAGAGAAACCCCTAGCCAGACTCATTAAGAGAAAAAGAGAATCTACACACATAAACAGAATCAGAAATGAGAAAGGAAAAATAACGACGGATTCCACAGAAATACAAGGAATTATAAGAGAATACTATGAGAATCTATATGCTAGCAAGCTGGAAAACCTAGAAGAAATGGACAACTTCTTAGAAAAATACAACCTTCCAAAACTGACCAAACAAGAAACAGAAAAACTAAACAGACCAATCACCAGCAACGAAATTGAAGCGGTAATCAAAAAACTGCACGAGAACAAAACCCCCGGACCAGATGGATTCACCTCTGAATTCTACCAGACATATAGAGAAGAAATAACACCCATTCTCCTTAGTCTTCCAAAAAAAAAGAAGAGGAGGGAATACTTCCAAACTCATTCTATGAAGCCAGCATAACTCTAATACCAAAACCTGGCAAAGACCTCACCAAAAAAGAAAACTACAGACCAATATACCTGATGAATGTGGATGCAAAAATACTCAACAAAATATTAGCAAACCGAATTCAAAAATACATCAAGGGGATCATACACCATGATCAAGTGGGATTCATCCCAGGGATGCAAGGATGGTACAACATTCGAAAATCCATCAACATCATCCACCACATCAACAAAAAGAAGAACAAAAACCACATGATCATCTCCATAGATGCTGAAAAGGCATTTGACAAAATTCAGCATCCATTCATGATTAAAACTCTCAACAAAATGGGTATAGACGGCAAGTACCTCAACATCATAAAGGCTATATATGACAAACACACAGCTAACATCATACCTAACAGCGAGAAGCTAAAAGCTTTTCATCTAAGATTGGGAACAAGGCAGGGATGCCCACTCTCTCCACTGTTATTCAACAAAGTACTGGAGGTCCTAGCCACGGCAATCAGACAAAACAAAGACATACAAGGCACCCAGATTGGTAATGAAGAAGTCAAATTGTCACTATTTGCAGATGACATGATATTGCACATAAAAAACCCTAAAGACTCCACTCCAAAACTACTAGAACTAATATCTGAATTCAGCAAAGTTGCAGGATACAAAATTAACACACAGAAATCTGTTGCTTTCCTATACGCTAATGATGAACTAACAGAAAGAGAAATCAGAAAAACAATTCCATTCACAAATGCATCAAAAAGAATAAAATATCTAGGAATAAACCTAACGAAGAAAGTGAAAGACCTGTACTCTGAAAACTACAAGACACTCCTAAGACAAATTAAAGAGGACACTAACAAATGGAAATGCATCCCATGCTCTTGGCTAGGAAGAATAAATATTGTCAAAATGGCTATTCTTCCTAAAGCAATATACAGATTCAGTGCAATCCCTATCAAAATACCAACAGCTTTCTTCAATGAACTGGAACAAATAATTCTAAAATTCATATGGAACCACAAAAGACCCCGAATAGCCAAAGCAATCCTGAGAAGGAGGAATAAAACAGGGGGAATTACACTCCCTGACTTCAAGCTCTACTACAAAGCCACAGTAATCAAGACAATTTGGTATTGGCACAGAAACAGACCCACAGACCAGTGGAACAGAATAGAAAATCCAAACATTAACCCAAACATATACAGTCAATTAATATTTGATAAAGGAGCCTTGGATATACAATGGGGAGATGACAGCCTCTTCAGCAGCTGGTGTTGGAAAAACTGGACAGCTACATGTAAGAGAATGAAACTGGACTACTGTCTAGCCCCATACACAAAGGTAAACTCAAGGTGGATCAAAGACCTGAATGTAAGTCATGAAACCATAAAACTCTTAGAAAAAAACATAGGCAAAAATCTCTTGGACATAAACATGAGCAACTTCTTCATGAACATATCTCCCCGGGCAAGGGAAACAAAAGCAAAAATGAACAAGTGGGACTACATCAAGCTGAAAAGCTTCTGTACAGCAAAGGACACCATCAGTAGAACAAAAAGACATCCTACAGTATGGGAGTATATATTCATAAATGACGTATCCGATAAAGGGTTGACATCCAAAATATATAAAGAACTCACGCACCTCAACAAACAAAAAGCAAATAGTCCAATTAAGAAATGGGCAGAGGACATGAATAGACACTTCTCCAAAGAAGAAATTCAGATGGCCAACAGGCACATGAAAAGATGCTCCACGTCACTAATCATCAGTGAAATGCAGATTAAAACCACAATGAGATATCACCTCACACCAGTGAGGATGGCCAACATCCAAAACACAAACAACAACAAATGTTGGTGAGGATGTGGAGAAAAGGGAACCCTCCTACACTGCTGGTGGGACTGCAAATTAGTTCAACCATTGTGGAAAGCAGTATGGAGGTTCCTCAAAAAACTCAAAATAGAAATACCATTTGACCCAGGAATTCCACTCCTAGGAATTTACCCTAAGAATGCAGCAGCCCAGTTTGAAAAAGACAGATGCACCCCTATGTTTATCGCAGCACTATTTACAATAGCCAAGAAATGGAAGCAACCTAAGTGTCCATCAGTAGATGAATGGATAAAGAAGAGGTGGTACATATACACAATGGAATATTATTCAGCCATAAGAAGAAAACAAATCCTACCATTTGCAACAACATGGATGGAGCTAGAGGGTATTATGCTCAGTGAAATAGGCCAAGCCGAAAAAGACAAGTACCAAATGATTTCACTCATATGTGGAGTATAAGAACTAAGAAAAAAACTGAAGGAACAAAACAGCCGCAGACTCACAGAACGGAAGAACAGACTAATAGTTACCAAAGGGAAAGGGACTGGGGAGGATAGGTGGGAAGGGAGGGACAAGGGGGAAAAAGGGGCATTACAATTAGCAGATGTAATGTTGGGGGGGGGCACGGAAAGGGCTGTACAACCCAGAGAAGACAAGTAGTGACTCTATAGCATCTCACTACGCTGATGGGCAGTGACTGTAATGGTGTTGGTGTGGGGGACCTGATGAAGGGGGTAGTGTAATCACCATAATATTGCACATTTAATTGTAGATTAATGATATCAAAATAAACTTAAAAAGAAAACAGAGGAGGAACATTCTGAGATTCGGCATCCAGTAATAACAGGATGAGGCCTGAGGAAAAGCCATGGTGTTGGCCTGGAAGGCCATCACTCACTACATCGTACAGAGGGAAGTTCTTGTCTAACTCTGGGGACAGAGGTCAAATTATGTTAGAGGTGAGGGGAAGGGGCAAGTGATGAGGAAGGGAAAATGGCCACAAAAGTAAGGAGGGAGAAAGGAGCTTTCAGAGGAGCAGATGGGGGTTTCTCGGGATAAGGGACACTGGTGTTAAGTCTGAAGTCAGAGCCAGTGAAGAAGGGACGGCAGCGATGACGGCACTCACCCTCCTGCCCTTTGGGTCAAACCGAAGCCCCACCTCCTGTCTTGCCAACCTCCCTGTCCCACTCTGCAGTCTCCTCATCAACCATGTAACTTGCTCATTCCTACCTCCTTGCCTTCAGACCTGCCATTCCCAGCTCTGGCACTACCTACCCTGGAGTCTTCTTGTAATTCTTTTGTACCAATTCACATCCCTCCCTTCTCCACCATTTCACTGCTTTAGGAAGCCTTCCCAGACAACTCCTCAATGCACTGATTTGTGACTGTCATGGATAGTCCCCCATCTAGTATGGGGCCTATAGTGGGGTTTGTCCATAAATATTTTCCCCTAATGACTCATTTATCTCAGATCATCAGGCTTAAGACGTCACCTCATTTATCTGTTACCTGTTAAATGTTACCATTTTCTGTTATAAGTAACTCTCAACGGTCAAACTGGTATTTCTCCACACACCCAATATTTGTCCAAAATGTACCATCAACCTACAGGTGGAAGAATTCATAAATAACAATAGGTTGTTTGGGCTTTGGGGGAAAGTCTCAAATGAGGATTAAACAAGTTAGTCTACTCTGAGCCTTAAGCCTCCCACAATGGTCTGGAACTTAGAAAATAATTCGTAAAAGAAGAAGAGAAGGAGGGATGGACAGGAGACCGGAAGGAGCGCAGGGAAGGGGCAGGATGGGGAAGAAGTTCCCAGTGAGAGGTATCGCTCAGTAAGCCACAAGGAAGAGCGAGTGTCTGAACCAGTGTGGTATGTGTGTAGAAACGTTTACCTCAGATTTCACTGGAAGACCCAAAATAAATAAGTTATATAAGTGTTACTTTACTTGGTAATTGCCTGTGTCCCCCATATAAAGAATCAAAATTTGGTTATATTTTTAGAGAGTAAGATGGGAAGACTAACCATATCAGACATTAAACCATACTCTAATGCCCTAATAATTAGAACAGTGTGGTACTGGCACCTGAAAAGATAAAAGAGAAATGAAACAGAAAAGACCCAAATGTGTATCGAAATGAGGTAATAATGCTGTCACCTCCAATCAGTAAGGAATGGTATGGGGACAATGATTAGCCATCTGGGGAAAATTAAGAGTTGGATTCACACCTTGCACTATACACCAAGATAAAGTCCAAGAAGATCAAGTTTAAGTGTAAAAAATGAAACTTTATCAATATATCACTGGAAAATGTGGGAGAATTTGAAATCTTGGTGTGAAAGGAAGGCATTATAACTATGAGTCAAAACCCCGAAGCCATAAAGGAGAATATTGACAAACTCGACAACGTGGAAGTTTAAAATATCTGCACTGCAAAAATCCACAAGCAATGTCAAGTAGCAAACTAGTTTAAAATATTTGCAATTCCTGTAACAACAGGCTAATCTCCCTAATTAATATAGGAGTATCTAAAAACTGATGAGAAAAAGCCCAACAACCCAGTGAAGAAGTGGACAGAGCATATTCATATATAATATGAATATTTTGTTATAAGTTATTGATTAATATATTAACATATTCATGTAATATAATTCATAAAGAAGACAATACCAAGTGGCTCATACACATAGAAAGCTATGTTCAATTTCTTGCATGAGAGAAATACAAAATACATATACACTGAGATACCGTTCCTCACACTTCTGCACGAAATTCCAAGGCTGTGAGGAGTTAAGTATGCTTGCATACACTGCTGTTGGGAGCAGGATCGGTACAACCCCTAAAAGCAATTTGGCAATCTGTCAAAATGCATTCATTACCCTAATCCATGGTTAATCCTTGCATCACTGTATCAACTGGATTATCGACCAGATAATATAATGTGTCTTCCATTATGAGGCAATATGAAACACACACCCTAACCTGTAAAATATTCTGACCAAAAATGTGTAAATTGAATCCATTAAGTCTGTAGCTATAATTTACAATTCATGGGAAATTGGGGGCCAGAGAAACAAGTAAATACAAACAATTTAAATCCAAAAAGTGGGACATTCTGTAAAATAACTGGCCCAGTCTTTTGAACAAATAACCGCTTCTACCCCTCCACACACACATACCTATATTTAGAAAAGATACAGTAAGTATATACATATCATTCAAAAAGGAAGCCGGCAGGTGGACAGGTAGTCTTGGAGACTTGATAGTCAAGGAGACTTAAGGAACTTCATTGAACAACCTGATGCCAAGCCTGGTATTAGCAAAAGCTCTCTTAGTAAGAGTTGGATACATTTTTAACAGTTTGACCACTGCAGAAGAGAGGAATACATACCCATCCCCATTTTCAACACAGAAAGGCCCAGGAGAAGATGCTCTGCACGCTGCCTTACCGATTGATCTTCCTCTTCTGCTGGGATTTGATTACTGTGCTCTCTTCATCTCTCTTCTTCAGCACCTGTAAGTTGTACTCTAACTTCTCTTGGTTTAGCTGATAAGTGGCTTTCATCTTCTGAAGCTGTTGGTCAAGAATCTAAAGTTTAAAAAAAAATAACGCTAATTAGCGCTGATGAATTTGTTATGCCTGAGGGTCCCTAATAGTTCATTCTGGAGTTAGGTCAGAGAAACCTGTAGGGACAAGAGCCTTCACCTCAATCATTAGAGGTCAATTAAAGCCCAACCCCCAAAAAAATAGTTCAAAGTCATTCAACTGCAAGCTGAAGCCTACATACTTAAAGCCTAAAAGAGATCATAGAGCTTTCAAACGCAGTCTCCCTGCTTCTCTGCCCCAGATCCTTTAGAGGAAGCCCCACGAGAAACACCATTAAAGTGAATACTGCCACAAGAAAACCTGCATGTCCTCACTCCGACCTTCTGATTCACTTGTGAGAGTTTAGCAAACAATGTTCACTTTAGATGAGAATAGACCCAACCTTACTCTGTGGATTTCCACTAGCTGTATTCATTCATTCAGCAAATGTCTGAGTGCTTAGTATATGTCAGACACTCTTCTGGGTGCTGGGAAAATACTGGTAAAGAAGGCATAGTCCCGCCCTGTCTCAGAGACAGACAGATCAACAAGCGCTGGGGTTAAGAAGTAAGACAGGTGAGCCCTGAGGGCCAAGGCAGGTGTCCCCAAAGGACGGCATCAGCATCTGAGACCTGGAAAATGACCAGGAGTTACTCAGGTGGACACCTAAAGGGAGAAAGCTCTGGAGAGGCAAGAAAGAGTGAGGTACTTTGGGAAAACCATGAGCTGTTTCAGATGTGAAGTATGAGGCAGGGAATGGTCAGAAGTGAGGCCAACAGAGCGGCAGGGCCTTACCAAGGTAGGGCTGTAAAATTAACCCTGGAGGCAAAGGAGGGCCACTAGGAAATAAGCAGGGAAGTGGAATGATCAGTCCAGGCAGAGTAAAAAGATCACTCTCACACCTGGTGAAAAATAGCTTAGACAGGACAAGGCTGGAGGGAGGGCCAATAAAGACAAGCTTGCTCCAGCCTTTCCTAAGTGGAAAAGTGGAAACGCAGGAGCACAGGATGCAAATTAAGCATAATCAGACCTTGACAAGGCAGAGACACAACAGTGACATGCCATGTGGCACTCTTCTAAGCCTCCTTCCCATCTCCCTCCACTACTGCACACCCTTGCAAGAGATCAACAGAGGAAATTACTCCAGGCAGCTACCACTATCTGCTTCTGGGTCATCTGCAAGGAGATAACTGGCTAGGAGGTGACGCTGAGGAGAATAAAGGTGTTAACACATCACCACAGACTGAGTCATTTCCATATTCCATGTGGAATCCAGTGATTCCCGACACTGCACCCAATGGTGTTAGTCAAGAGTATCTTATTTAACAGTCCCAGAGATTTTTAAATCTCCATTATGGGACCAGTATTTGGATGTGTTCTGCATAACAGAAGCCTGCAATACCTATTCTTTAACAGGTGGTCAATGGAGAACCATCTGGGTCACTGAGATGGTAACTAATTGTACCTTTCAATTTCTGTACTTGCTGAGTCAAATTTTCATTTAGTTTTTCTAGTTATATGCTTTTCTGCATAAATTTTCCTGGTCGTGAAGTAATATTTACTCATTGTAGAAAATAAGGAAGTACAGTTAAGGAGAAAGGAGAAAACACAGAAGAAGGGGGAAGAAAAACTACCCATAATTCTACCTCAAAAAGGCAATTTCTTTTGATACATTGACATTTCCTTCAAGTATTCTTCACAAAGTTGAACTCAAACTGTACCTACAACTTTTATTCTACTTTTCTCCCTTAATACTATAGCAACAGCTTTCCATGTTAGTAGTTTAACATAATTTTAATGGTGCCTAATATTTGTAAATGTCATAATAATTTATCATATATGAAATATTTATATTTATTGTAATATTTTATCATTTCCCTACAATTGTACATTTACATAGTTTTGATCATTTTCAATATTACAAAATAATGCTGGGAACAATTATATATAAATCTTTCGGGTATTTGGTTTACTTCCTTAAGGTAGATTCTCAGAAGTGGAATTACTAGGTCGAAGGCTCTCAGTGACTTGCATTCCAAAGAGCAATTTACAGTTTCCACCCCGACTGGCCTCGTGTGCAAGTGTCCACTTCCCCATCCACACCCTGCTAGCATGCAGCAAGCCAAGGCAGGGCAGGCCACAAGGCTCTAAGTGCAGGTCTGGCCCTTGGATAGGGCACTTGGGGCAGGGCAGGAGCTGCATTCATCTCTTCCTGAGCATGATTAAATTTAATTTCAAATTTTCTGACTTGAACAATATCCCAAAGGGCCTATGGGAGATGCTGACAGTATAGCCTCATTTCAAGTGCAGGTATCCAGGTGGTCCCGGATGAATCACCCTCTGCCCCATACCGTTTTAGGGATGGCCCAGAGTGTCTACTAGGGAAAAGGGCTCTTGGCAGCTCTTCCTGCAAAGTCGCAACTTACAGCCCACCTTCAAATGAAACCAGCCCTGCTGCTTTGAATGGAACTAGCCCTGCACAAAAGGGAGGCCACTGGCCTATGAGGTAGCTTGGCACGAAGTCCAACAAAGTTTCGTGTTGGATGGTGACCATCAGAGTTACATATGAACACCCACAGAGAAGGAAGGTCTCCAGAACTGCTCCGGGTCTGGAATGACAATGAGTGGCTGTTCCAGTATTCCCTGGGATGAACTTATGGGGAAGCCCTGAGACCCACAGTGCCTGAATATCTGCTCTGATGATGTCCTTTTTCTTCTCACAGCTTTGCAACAAGCCCGTATCACTAAGACGGCATTTCCCAGATTTATTTGGCCATAGAACAGTTTTCATATTTATAATACAATGAGAGCATGTGAGTTATAAATGCAAGCTCAATCAAATGAATGTTCATGTCAGTTTCTTTCTTAAAAGCAGAGTATTACATAATAATAACTGTGTAATGGACTTCATATTTTTCATACATAATACTTCTTGAAAGGAAAAAAAAAGCATTGGCTCACCTTTTCTTTGTTAGTTTTGTGAAACCTAAATACAATTTACAAAACTCTGAACTGAAGTAGTTAAGTCATGTCCTTTTTTTTGTGACCTGAAAGAATGTATATCTGTGCTGATTTTATACACAAAACCAACCAACCAACCTTGTCACCTGATTGTCTTCATTTACATTTGTTTGCTTGGGCTCACCCTTAATATTTATTAGCCAGTTTTATTTCATCTTGTTGAAAACTTTTGCCCCTGCTTTTTGCTAGAATGTTCTTAAGATACCAACACCTGGGCTCCATACGGGAACCACAGACTAGCAATTTCATTTCCAGCCTATACTCCTGCTCACTCTTCTTTCCTGTCACTCACTCTCTGATATTATTTACGTAGCTTTTCCTTCCTTCCTTTCTTTCCTTGGCTTTCCTTCTTATTCAAACGGTTGTAAGTTCCTGGAGGGCAAATGTTCTATCTTGTTTATCTTTGTGCTTTGCACAAAAGTTCACAATATTTGTTAAATAAATAACTTGCATTTAATTTTTTGTTATTAATATTCTGGTATTAAAGGTAACAGCCCCTAAATTTGAATCAAGCCATTTTACAATTTTAAATAAGCATGTAGAGCCTAAAATAAAAACACTTGCTTCCTGCATCCAGAACTAAGTGTTTCTAGTAGTTTATTTTGGGGTGGTGGGTGGGCGTGGTAAAAACCCTCTGGAGTGCATTATGTTTATAGCTTCTCTTTGCTCATTAATAATATGGCCTTATGGGCAGTAAGCATTTGAAAAATATACATTCTCTTTTTTTATTTCTTATGCTTTACCCATCAAACCAAATCTGTTGTATTGGATACTTTGTATTTTTGTGTTTTGCAAAAATTTTAGTTCCCTATTTTAGAACTGATACAGTGCCATGAATTAGTTAGGAAGACCAGATTCGATGTGAGCTTCATGCTGCCTCTTCTTCACAAAAAGTGATGCTATTCTTACTATGCTGATGGACGGTAACTGTAATGGGGTATGCGGTGGGGACTTAATAATAAGGGGAGTCTAGTAACCACAGTGTTGCTCATGTAATTGTACATTAATAATAGCAAAATTAAAAAAAGATGCTATTTGACTTTAATGTCTAGTGAAAGTACACCTTAGAGGCACTGTGATAAAGTTCAACCTATTAAAATATTTCACATATTGCAATATGGTTAATCCCTGAATTGATTATCTTTTCCTAGTTCAAGGATAGTGTAGTACAACATACTCTTGGTCTCCATTCTAACACAGGAAAGAACTGCTTTGCAAAGAACTGCACACACTTTCCCTCTGAGTATCTCCATCCACCTGCCTCCCACATACCGGCTCTCCACCATCAGTCCATCCATACAGGGTGAGCCAGGAAAGCCGGTCTCCTAGGCTCTCTGCATCTGTCCCTCACCTCCCTAGTCCTATCTCACTTCCTACCCCCCATAATCTCCCCATGTCCCAGAATTTTTTTGCTTTGTTCAAGCATTGAAGACTTGTAGAAGATGAGGTTCCGCTCCTACAACTCAATAAATATCTAACCACTAAAAAATGGGCAGAGGACCTGAACAGACATTTCTCCAAAGACCCACAGATGGCCAAAGCACACGAAAAGGTGCTCAACATCATTCATCATCAGGGAAATGCAAACCAAAACCACAGGGATGTGGTGCTGCTTTCCCATAGACTGCTACTGTTCTTTGCCGGTAATTCTCAGTTCCATGACGTTAATATGAGAAAGGTCCAGGAAAATTCTCTAGATTGGTAAAAATATTGTAGTCCAATGGGATTTTTATTTAACCTTGTTATATAAATGTGTGGTATATCTCACACCTGTTAGGATGATTACTGTTAAAAAACAAAGGACACCTCGAGCAAGCGAAACAAAAGAAAAAATGAACTCATGGGACTACATCAAACCAAAAAGTTTCTGTACAGCAAAGGACACCATGAACAGAACAAAAAGGCATCCAACAGTATGGGAGAATATATTTGTAAATGACATATCTGATAAGGGGCTAACATCCAAAATATATAAAGAACTTACACACCTCTACACCCAAAAAGCAAATAACCTGATTAAAAAATGGGCAGAGGATATGAAGAGACAGTTCTCCAAAGAAGAAATTCAGATGGCCAACAGACACATGAAAAGATGCTCCACATCACTAATCATCAGGGAAATGCAAATTAAAACCACAATGAGATATCACCTCACACCAGTAAGGATGGCCACCATCCAAAAGACTAAGAACAACACATGCTGGTGAGGATGTAGAGAAAGGGGAACCCTCCTACACTGCTGGTGGGAATGTAAGCTAGTTCAACCATTGTGGAAAGCAATATGGAGGTTCCTCAAAAAACTAAAAATACAAATACCATTTGACCCAGGAATCCCACTCCTTGGAATCTACCCAAAGAATACAGCTTCTCAGATTCAAAAAGACATATGCACCCCTATGTTTACTGCAGCACTTTTTACAATAGCCAAGATATGGAAGCAACCTAACTGTCCATCTGTAGATGAATGGATAAAGAAGAGGTGGTACATATACACAATGGAATACTATTCAGCCATAAAAAGGAAACAAATCCTGCCATTTGCAACAACACGGATGGAGCTGGAGGGTATTATGCTCAGTGAAATAAGCCAGGCAGAGAAAGACAAGTATCAAATGATTTCCCTCATTTGTGGAGTATAACAATGAAGCAAAACTGAAGGAACAAAATAGTAGGAGACTCAGAGACTCCAAGAAGGAACTAGTGGTTACCAAAGGGGAGGGGTGTGGGAGGGTGGGCGGGGAGGGTGGGAGGAGGGGATTGTGGGGTATTTTCTTTAGTACACATGGTGTGGGGAATTAATGGGAAAACAGTGTAGCACAGAGAAGGCAAACAGTGAATCTGTGTCATCTTACTACACTGATGGACAGTGACTGAACTGGGGTATGAGTGGGGACTTGATAATATGGGTAAATGTAGTAATCACATTGCTTTTTCATGTGAAACCTTCATAAGAGTGTATATCAATAATACCTTAATAAAAAATATATTTTTAATAAAAAAAAAAAAACAAAGGACAACAAGTGTTAGCGAGGATGTCAAGGAAAGAGAGCCCTTGTATACTGTTGGTGGGTATGTAAATTTGTGCAGCTACTATGGAAACGATATGGAGATTCCTCAAAAAACTGAAAAGAGAATTCCCATTTGATCCAGTAATCTCACTTCTGGATGTATATCCAAAGGAATTAAAATCTGGGTCTTGAAGTACCTGTCCAGCCATGCTCATTGCAGCGGTATTCACAATATCCACGCTACAGAAACAACACAAATGTCCAGTGATGGACTAAAGGATAAAGAAAATGTGGTCCAGGCATACAATGAAATATTAAAAAGAGGAGGAAGTTCTGCCATTTGCAACAACAGAGATGGACCTAAAGGACATTATGCAAAGTCAAATAAGACAGACACAGAAGGACAAATACTGCCTGATCTCACTTACATGTGGGACCTAAAATAGTCAACCTCATGGAAGCAGAGGGCAGCATTTGTTACCAGGAGCTGCCAGGAGCTGGTCAGGGGGGAGAGGGAGGTGTTGGTCAAAGGGTACAAAGTTTCAGTTGTATAGGATGAATAAGTTCTGGAGATCGACTGTACAATAGAGGGCCTATGATTAACAATGCTGTATTATATACTTAAAAATCTGCTAAGAGGGTAGATCTCACAGTAAGTGCTCTTATCACAAAAGGAGAAACAAAAAACAAAACAACAAATAAAGGGATATGATTATTTTCCTGTTTGCAGCCAACAGTGTTTAGTTTAGTCACGTAAGTTATCATAGAACCAAGATGCCTTAAGCAAGCCTAACAAGAGCCATTGTCATTAAAGCGTAATGTCTACTGCCCACATGAATGGTGCAGCTCTCCTGCAGACTGCGGCTGTTCTTTGCCAGTAATTCTCATTTCCATGGTGTTAATATGAGAAAGGCCCAGGAAAACTCTCCAGATTGGTAAAAATGTTGTAGTCCAATGGGGTTTTTCATTTAACCTTGTTATATAAAGCTACAAGAAGATTAAGAACTGAAATCCTGCCAAAGGCTCTTTGGAAAGTTTTAATCTAATGTGTTTTCCTAGGTAGAGACTGAAATGAATAGACCAGGTTTGAATATTAAGATGCAGTTACATTACATCTAAATGTAAGTAGAGATTAATTTTTTTTAAGTGATGTTGAAACACAGAATTCTAGGCTTGGAATAGTACTTTAGAAAGAAATCTAACCTCCTTCCCACTGCAAGAATCCTTCTTCAATGCTGCAGACAGTCTGCCTTTGAATACTTTGAGATAAGGGACTCTTTGTTTTGTGGAATGGCCTTTTCGGTATTGGACAGTTCTGACTATCAGAAGGTTCTTTCTGCTGGTGAGTCAGAATCTGCCTTAGTGCAATATCCAACCATCAATTTGGAATAAAAGAATATAGGCTACTGAGCCAGAAAGAACTGGGTTTGAATCCAGGCCTTACCGTGTATTAGATAAATAGCCTTGTCTCTGAGCCTCAGTTCCTAGCATGTTTATAAAATGCTGTTAGTGATTTCTCCCTTTGGTGTTCATGTGAGGACTAGAGATACTGTATGTTAAGCACCTGGAATATGACAGATACTCATTAGACGGTGGCTGTCCCAGAACTGGCCCTCTGATACAGCTAAGTTGCCCTTGGGCTATTTTCCCTTTGTTCAGCTAAAATGCACAATTTTCTCCATGTTTCCTCATGCCATGGCTTCCAGAACCCTCCTGGCCTCTTGGCAGTTCTCTGGTTATTAAAGAAAGCATTTTTCCACATGTATCTTGTACATGAGCTCCTTCAGACATGATCATTTAAAAGAAATCAAACAATCAATATTTGTTGAATGGACTAAGCCTAGACTATGATGGGCAGTCACGGAGGCTGGAACCCTCACAGGAGCCCTCTGCTGGCTCTGCCACTGGGCGCCCCCTGAGGAACAGGTCACACCTGCACATCCTGCTCCAGCTTGACCTTGATTGTGTTGTACTCTTCACAGTCCCGTATCCTCTGCCTGTCGAGCTGCTTCCCATAGTCCTCTACTTTCTCGATGCGGTTCATGAGACATTCTAGCTGAAGGCACAGGAAGACAAAGGGAAACAGGTCCTGTCCCTGCCCCAACCCAACCCTCCAGATGGCCTGCTAAGTGGGACACAGGGGAGGAACTCAGAGTGCCATGGCTCTGCGTGGAGTCTGTCGGGCCTCAGAAGCCCCTGGGCCCCAAGGCTTTGTATTGCTGAACAGGGTCCTTGCTCCAAGAGGAATCCTCCATCAGGAAACTGAGCACAGACCCTGTGGTCAGACATTTGTGCTTCCCGAGAAACCCACTGGGTCTCAGTCGAGTTATTTCTTTGCTCTTTATGTCTCTGAAATAAAGCGATGACCCTATGCCCTTTAAAGATGTGTCTTTAAATATGTTCTTGGGCCACAAATATTTATGGCTGGGGCGGATGCCCAGGAAACAAAAGAGAGAGTCACAGGACCACATCAGAGCAAGATGCAAATGTGGTGCCCACCGAGCAGAGACACAATCTGCAGTGCCATACTAACCACTGCGTGACTTAATGAATGTCCATCATGGCAACCCTCCCCAAGATACATAAAGCCCAGCAAATTCAGTCACAGCAGAAATCACCCCAGACTCCATGGAGCCCCCTTGACTCACCCCCACCTTCCTCCCCCGCCACCCCTTTACCTCCTTGGCATTGTGAGCCTGCAGTGCCTGCTCCCACTTCTTCTTATTACCAGCCAGCAGCTCTTGTCGTTCCACCTCATATGCTTTCTACAACCAAGGAAAAGGGCTCTTGTGTCTGTTTTGATTAGACAGGCCCCACAGTATTACAGAGGCCTTAGATAACAGCACAAGTGCCAAGTCACCAACCACAGAGACAAAGTCAAATCCAAATGCAGATCTGCCATATTTCATGCAAACAAATGACTCTGGAAGGGGTTGTATGGAAATTAGGTGTTATGAAGCCTATACTTCATTCAAATTTAGAGAGGAAATGTGCCAACTGTCCCGTGGCTTAGTCAATATCAGAGGCAAGGAGCTGGAGGAAGGCCAGTGTCCTTATTGGCGGTCACAGGGAGAACTGTGACAAATGTTTCTTGAATGAGTGAATGAATAAACAAGTTAATGAACCCCTAGAGCACAGAAATCAGAGGACGGAGCCTTCTGGGACCTTCCTTAGATAGGGAGGACAGACAGACCCAGCCGCCTCCCAGAGGCCTCCCGAGGGCACAGCGCAGTTCTTTGACACTGTTACCTCAATATGGTGGAGCTCCTGACGGAAGGTTTTCATTACACTCTTCACTTGTTCTTCCATCCTCTCCAGGAGCAGGCAGATGTCATCTGACTGTTTCTTCAGATCCTTCACATACTGGTCATCCTTTGTTCTTAACTCCTAGAAGAGAGCATGGCAAAGGTTGGTCACAGAAGCAAGAGGGCAAGCACCTCCCCGGGACCCCTCTCATCAGCACCTGGGCACACTAAGCATTCCAAGAGTGCAAAGTGAAAGTGGCTTCAGCGGAGTCTGAGAAGGCCTGGGAGAAAGCGCGGGCAGATGGAGTGGAGTGGGCTCGGCTCGGGCGCAAAGCCTGAAGGGCAGCTCAGGTTCAAACTCTTGGTCAGTACTTGCTGCAAATTTCCCTGCAAGGTCCCAGAAGGCCTGGGGGGTGGGGAGGCCAGGGGTGGTGCCCCAGCTGAGCAATTAATGTTCAGATTCCATCATGTGAATGTATCTAATGCAGACTAAGTTCCATTCCTTAACTTAAAACAAAATCTAAAATAGCATATGCTATGAAAATACATCTTTTAAGGCAGTCAATAATCTAAAATCATGACAAAGCTTTTTCTTCTGATTAAAAGGTTATCGTCTGGTTTGTGCAGCATTCTGAGTAATGATGTCAGGCCTCCACATTTTTCCACTGAGGAAAAGCACACCAGTAACCAGATTACACCCCAGCCGCGTAACTGCGTGGCCGGCCTGGCGGCCCACTCTTACCTGCTGTAACTCGCTGATGAGCTTGTTCTTATCCTCTATCAGCCCCGCGCAGTGCACCTGCTGGGCTCTGAGCATGTCCCACAGGTCCTGGGGAATTCTCTTCTGTTTGCCCTCCTTCCACTTCATGGTGATCTCATCAAATTTGTCCTGACTGGTCTTGACTTCGTTCTCCAGCTTTTCGAGTCTGCAAATACAAACAGGCTGGCCATGCCAGCCCGGGGCCAGGCGCTGCCTCCAGCTAGAACATGCTGGCTCACGGGTATGTCGGTAACGCAAGGCCTGGGCACCAAGCACTGCCTCTGTGTGTGCCCATGCAAAAGCAAACCAGGCTCTGAGAAATCTTTTATTTAATGCTTAACTAAAGCAACTGAGACCAAAAATGACCTATACATACATACATTTATACACACACATGTGGACAAGAGTCAGTGTGTCACATACTTCTGAATAAGATGGTGACACACAGTAGTTAAACACTTGGTCACTGGAGTCACATAGCTTGTGTCCAATCCTGACTTTGCAACCAACTGCCTCTCAACTTTAGATAAGTTGTTTAACCTCGGCAAGCCCCATTTTTCCCATCTGTAAAATGGAGAGGATAAGATATGTGGCTGCTGTCGGGATTAAATAAGATGATGCTCAGCACGGCAGTCACTGAAAAAAAGGAACTCATATTCTTATTTTTTATTATCAACATGACCTCAAGTGTCTGGCCATTCCTCCCAAGTTAACAATAAAGGACCAGAGGAACGTACAAATAATGAAACCCAACCATTAGCAAAGGAAAATAGAGATGGTCTTTCCAAAAATCCCAAAGAAACTCTGGGGGGAGTGTACTGAGGACGGGACCAGACTGAAGGAAGGCACTGGGCTGAGACATGAGGCCCCTTCAGGGAACTGCAGCTAGGACATACGCCAGAGACTCTTACTACCCCAACAGACTGTAATTCTATGAGGCTGTTCCGAAACAAAAGAGCAGCCCCCCCCCAAGGACAGGAACCTTACTCTACCATCTGGCCATCCCCTGTCTCCTTTCCACCTTTCAAGCAAGGGAACAGAGTACATACTAGAATTCAATTAACTTTCTTTAAAAATGAAAAATAGCTATCAGATCATCTTTCCAAAAACCCACATTTATCTTATAATTTTGCCACTTGAGACCTTCAGTTTTCCCTCAATGGCTACAGGACGAAGCTAACTCCTGGGCCAGCACCCAGGGTCTTCCACCTGCTAGGGATTTGTTCAGTTCCTGGTACAGCCCATGACAAGCAGTGGGAAGTTGCAAGAATAAAGTCACCAATTACATACTGATAAAATGTGTAAAGTTGCTAATGGGGAAGCTACTTACACAGAATAACTAAAAAATTTGTTGTTGAAATTGTGCTGTGTATGTACATGTTGAGATGAGCTGAAATGATCAAGTGGGTTGCGCTTCTAATTGAACTGTATTTAAGAAATTAATTGAAGAACAAGCCAGTGGAAGAGTTTAAATGAGGACCTCTGTCCCTACTGTATCAGTCTACTTCTGTGCCCAAACCAAAGAAATTGAATCTTTCCAAGCAGCTTACACCTGCCTCCTTGTTGGGCAGCCTGAGACCTGGGAAAATGGGTGTGCATGACTGCCTGCTGGCTGAGGACTGGAGCTGAGGCTCGCCATTGGTTCCCATTATCCCTCTGACCCTCTATCCTTCTAGACATGGAGTCTATACTATTCTTTAATATGCTACCATTTGTATATAACACTGAGATGTTTATGGGTTGGTCATTCTGATTAATTTAAACCCAGGATAGCCCAATCTACCTTCTTAGCCTCATCTCCTTTCTTCCACGACCCCTCCCCTGTACATCCTTCACGATCATGCTGTTCCCAAGCATATCATGTAATCTCACACCTTTGCACAAGCTATTCCCTCTGCCTAAAATGTCCACTGGTTGAATCCTCAAACTCCTATTCATCCCTTAGGGCCCACCTCAAATACCACTTTGCCCGGAAAGCTTAATCTCTCCAGAAAGAATTAAAGGCCTCTTCATATGTGTTTCCATAACTCTTTATACATACCTTTACTTTAACACAAATCATGGTTTGGTGTTTCCCTGTCTATCTCAACTAGACTGTGAGCATCAAGAGCAGAGGCCATGCTCCCTCCTCTTTGCACCACTCCTCGTACTTATTAGGGATGTAATACTACTTCAGGAAGGAAGGGAGAAGGGAGGGAAGCAGGGCAGGAAGGAAAGGAGGAGAGAGGGAGGGAGGATTCATAAGGGGCAAGAAGAGGATTCTACCGCACTATTTTACAAAGCCACTTTCCAATGACTGGGGAGAATTTGGGGACCCACAGAGCAGATATCTGCACATCCCCTAGGCTGCAAAGCAGGGGGCTCCTCACCTCTGTCGTTTTATCTCCTCTTCTTCGACTCTCCTGTGGATCTCTCTGATGTCTGTAGCGACCTGGATATTTGTCACCAACTCAGTGCCGCAGCGCAGCAGTTTAGCCAGTTTCTGAAAATAAACAAGAATTTATAAAGTTACAAACATTTTTCACAACCATCTGTAGCTGCTTCATCCAGCCAAGCAGGAACCAAAAGCCACCTTAAGACTTTGAAGAGTAGCATCTATCAGCAACCCATTTCCAGCAGGACCAAGATGAAATAGGAAACAAAAGAATTACCATTAAAAAAAGATTACTAAGGTGCAGGCCAAGGGCAGGAGTCCTCATGTCCCAGGCTTAGGGCAGCACTAATTATTAATACCTTGATACTGAGGGAGGTAGCACTGGTTTTTATACATTTCTCTTCAAGCCAACGCTCTTCATGACTTAAGTCCCAAGTGAAAGGAAACTTGAAAAGCTGCTACTCAAAACAATATTGTCTCTTTGGTTTTACACTCAAATAAAGAGTACTCAAATGAACAGTAAACCAATGTTTGCAAGATTATATATAATATCCTTTTCATCTTGCACAGAAATGCTCAGAGATCACCAACCCTTTAGATGAAATAAACTAAGTATAAAGAGGTGATGCGATTCCTGTACTTCCCAGTAAGCAACAGATCTAGAGCGAAAACCCACAGCAGTTCAATTCTCTTTCCATGCAGTAAAATATCTTCTCCTTGACATAATACAGTACAGGTTATTCAGTCCTCTCTCTATATCTCTATGCTCTATAATAGTAATATTTCAATAACTTAAATGATTGTTCTCCCAGTAAGTATACTTCAGTTTTGGCCAGAAGTGGTCTCTCTCCTCTCCACTTTTATAAATCCCACCCTCCATATAACCTCCCTGATCAGGCTAGCTTGGTGAGCTCTCTTTCATATCTCAATTCCTACAGTATCACTGTCTGTGCAGTTCACTTAGCAATTAAATTAAACGCAGCACTTGGCCAGTTCTGGCTTGCTGTTTCGCATTGCTGTTTATTCCTAATGCACCTCTGTTCCAAGTCCTTTATTAAACATCCCAGGAGCCCCGTCACTGCCATGAGAGTGTAATCAATGATTTAGTGTTTATCGAGCGCAAGTTATGCACTAATCCACAGGTGTTCAAGGAGGCGCTCACTCTCATAGAGTTTACAGTCCCACTGGTGACCCTGCAGGCACACACATTTGAAAAGTCATCTTAAATGAAATGAATGGTACAGACAAGAAGTATTCAACGTATGAATTAAAGGAGTTCAGTCTGGGCTGAGGAAGAGTTCAGGAGGAGTAGGGACTTGAGATGGTCTGAAAGTGTGGAAAGGTAACCTAATGAGAGGAGAGAGAAGAGCAAAAGGCTGAGGAGAGGAGGGGAGCTGAAGGGAGGGGAAGATTTGGCATTCCAGATGATCCGAGGCCCCAAACAGAAAGCACAAAGATGCCTGGAGGTGAGTGAGTGGATCAGCCCAGCCAAAGTGGAAGGCCCAAATTGGGTAACAATGGGAGGGAAGACCGGAAAGTCAGCATGGGAACAGACCACAAAAGACTCTGAATGTCAGGCTGACACATCCAGACTGTATCCTATCAATAATCCATAGGGTAGTATGAAAGCTCACTCCTAGAAAGTTCCTAAAATGAGAAAGATTCTAATTCAGATCTGCCTAGAGACAGGAATATGGAATCTATGAGATTCTTCTAGTCCTAGTACAAAAACCACAAAATCATATGCCGCTCTCCAGGATCCCAGGGCCAACAAGACCCTTTTGCTCCTAGGTCGTACCAGTCTGCTTTCTTCCTTCTGTTTGCAGCTTTTGCTCTGATCTTCCTCACTCTCCTTTTTCCCATCTAAATTTTCTCCAAGTGCTTCCCTGTGATGAAAAAAAAGAGAGACACTCAAGTTCTTTCTAGTACTTAGATTCTATATTTAAAGTTTCCATAGTACAACACACCATATATACAAATATATATTTCATATGGATAAAAATACAAATATAAAAAAAAAACACAACCATAAAGACACTAGAAGTAAATACAGGACAGAAACATCTTAGAATAAAACTAAAGTTAAAAAAAAGATTGAAAGATTTTACTTCCAAAAATTTTAAAGTTATATCCTTAAAAGTCAAGGGATAAACTGGTAAAAGATATTTGACAAAATTTTGCCATCTATAAAATAGAATGGGCTCCTTCAAATCAATACAAAAAAGGACAAAATACCAATTAGAAAAATTGGCAAAGGATGTGAACAGGCACTTTACGGTAGAATACAAATGGCAAATAGACATTTGAAATATGTTCAATTTCACATACAACCAGAAAAATGGCACTGAGAACCCTGTCAGGTATTAATTACTCTCCTATCAGACAAGAAAAGGTTGATAATATTAAAAGGTTGATAATATCAGGTGTGGGCCAAGAGTGTGGGTGCCCCACTATTCATACTCTATGGGTGGGAATGTGATGTGTAACAACTAGTCTAAAAGACAATTTGGCAAAATTTATCACAAACTTAAACATGCCTCCCCTTGCCTTAGGAATTTTTTATGGGAAGCTTTCACAAGTACTCAAAGAAGTAGGCACAAGAATGACCATCAGAGCACTGATGATACTAGCAGGAACATGGAAGCACTCTACACACATATTAATAGCTGCCTATTTAAGTAACTGATGTAGAGGCAACAATACAAGAAAATATTTTGTAGCCTATAAAAAGAACGATATAATATCTAGCAGCATAGAAAGATGTCCACAATATTTAGGTAAAAAGAACTAGTTGTAGAATATGGAAAACAGTACCGGTTTATATTTCAGTATTCTTGAGTCGGCTAAGTCATTTACTATCTGTCTTAATGCTTCCCAGCTTCCAAAATTTTGCTGTTGAGTCCTCCTGTTTTGCATGACGTTGTGGGTTTATGTCTTTTTCACTTAATCCCTTTAAATGTCATTTTAATGGAGTTTTGATAGAGTTCCAAGATTATGTGTTCCACCTGCCATCTTTACTCAGAAGTGACATCTCCCAAGAGTTTGAAACTTTAATTGGAACCCTAGCGATTGGGAGTTTCAGGGCCTATTAGCCCATTAATCCTGTTCTTTATCTTTATACGACATTTGATTCTGTGAACAGCTTCCTCCCTAAAAGTACATCTCATGGCATACCGAGCAAGGCCCGAGCAGTCGGGGCAGTGGGCACCCCAAGCAATCAAGGAGCCTATGGACAATTTAAAAACAATACGGACGAGACTTCCGGGAAGATGGCGGTGTGAGCAGGGCGGCAGAAATCTCCTCGCAACACTTTATTTATCTACGAAAACACAGAAAATACATCTATTCCTAAAAGAGAGACGAGAATACACAGGAAAGCGCACAGCGTGCAGCTACACCCGAGAGGACTCGGCACCCCAAGAGGCGGGTAAGATACGGAGCCGCGACCCGGCGGGACCCGAGCCCTCCCCCACCCCAGCGCACCGGCGGGAGGAGAGGATTCAGAGCCGGGAGGGAGTGGAAGTACACCCCGCGAAGTAGTAGCCAGCCCCGGTGATCTGCGCGGGGAGCGCTGACCCACATTGCGCAGTGCAGCGGAGATTGGAGAGACAGAGGGGCAGGATCTGAGCGGGAACGCGCCAGGGTGCTTGCAGCCGGCTCCGGGAAGGAAAAAAAAAAGTGCGCGCTTTCCTCAGCGGTCTTAAAGAGACAGGAGCCCAGCAGAGGAGCCGGATCGCCCCAGCACACCCAGCCCAGCAGGCTGGGAGTCCTGGGGAGTTTCAGACGCCTTAGCTGGCGACTGAGGAAGCGTAGCCATACTTACACTTCTCACTGAGATCAACAGCCTCCTAGTCGTTCCCATCCCTGCCAGAGCGATAAAGGGCCCTGCGGAGCGGAGCGGCGTGGCTACGGCTGCAGAATACTGGGGCAATAGCGCCACCTACAGCATTCCCACAGAATCTACTCCCGGTGGGCGTTTTGTTTTTGTTTTGTTTTGTTTTGTTTTTGTTTTTGTTTTTTTTTCTTTTCTTTCTTTCTTTCTTCTCTTTTTCTTTTTCTTTTTTTTTCTTTCTCTCTTTAAAGTCCTAAAGAGCCCAGCTGACATACGTGGGAACAACCAGTGACCAATTCTACAGCCATGAAAAGACAGAGGAATATGGTTCAGACCAAAATCAACCAGACAACCCCAGAGAGGGAGCCTGAAGGGATGGAAATGCACAGTTTTCCTGAAAAAGAATTCAGAATAAAAGTCATATCCATGCTGATGGACCTACAGAGAAATGTGCAAGAGCTGAGGGAGGAAGTGAGGGAAGTGAGGAAAGACAATGCAGAAATCAGACAAGCGATCGACGGGCGTAACAGCAGACTGGATGAGATGCAAGAGACTGTTAATGGAATAGAAATCAGAGAACAGGAATACAGAGAAGCTGGGGCAGAGAGAGATAAAAGGATTTCTAGGAATGAAAGAATATTAAGACAACTGTGTGACCAATCCAAACGGAACAATATTTGCATTATACGAGTACCAGAGGAATAAGAGAGAGAAAAAGGGATAGAAAGTGTCTTTGAAGAAATAATTGCTGAAAACTTTCCCTCGCTGGGGAAGGAAATAGTCTCGCAGTCCACCGAAGCCCACAGATCTCCCAACACAAGGGACCCAAGGAAGACAACACCAAGACACATAATAATTAAGATGGCAAAGATCAAAGATAAAGACAGGGTATTAAAGGCAGCTAGAGAGAGAAAAAAGATCAACTTCAAAGGAAAACCCATCAGACTATCATCAGACTTCTCAACAGAAACCTTACAGGCCAGAAGAGAATGGCATGATATATTTAACGTTATGAAACACAAGGGCCTCGAACCAAGAATATTGTATCCAGCACGATTATCATTTAAATATGATGGAGGGATTAAACAATTTCCAGACAAACGAAAGTTGAGAGAGTTTGCCTCTCATAAACCACCACTCAGGATATCTTAAACGGACTGCTCTAGAGGGAAGCACCCCTAAGGCTAAAAAGATGTCACCAGAGAAAATAAAATCATAGCAAAGAAAGCAGACCATCCAAATACTAACCAAAGGCAAAGAATAAAACACCTATTATAGAAAGAATGGAGGAGGAGGAATAAGAAGGGAAAGAAATAAAGAAACATCAGACAGTGTTTACAATTACTTAACAAGAAAGTTAAGTTAGATTGTTAGATACTTAAGAAGCAACCCTGAACCCTTGGTAACCACGAATCTAAAGCCAGCAATGGCAATAAGTACATATCTATCAATAATCACCCTAAATGTAAATGGACTGAATGCACCAATCAAAAGACACAGAGTAACAGAATGGATAAAAAAGCAAGACCCATCTATATGCTGCCTACAAGAAACTCACCTCAAATCCAAAGATATCCCCAGACTAAAAGTGAAGGGATGGAAAAAGATATTTCATGCAAACCACAAAGAGAAAAAAGCAGGTGTGGCAGTACTTGTATCAGACAAAATAGACTTCAAAACGAAGAAAGTAGCAACAGATAAAGAAGGACATTACATAATGATAAAGGGGTCAGTCCAACAAGAAGATATAACCATTATAAATATATATGTACCCAACACAGGAGCACCAGCATATGTGAGAAAAATACTAACAGAATTAAAGGAGGAAATAGACAGCAATGCATTCATCTTAGGAGACTTCAACACACCACTCACTCCAGAGGACACATCAACCAGACAGAAAATAAGTAAAGACACAGAGGCACTGAACAACACACTAGAACACATGGACCTAACAGACATCTACAGAACTCTACACGCAAAAGCAACAGGATACACATTCTTCTCAAGTGCACATGGAACATTTTCCAGAATAGACCACATACTAGGCCACAAAAGAACCTCAGTAATTTCAAAAATATTGAAATTCTACCAACCAACTTCTCAGATCACAAAGGTATAAAACTAGAAATAAATTTTAGAAAGAAATCAAAAAGGCCCACAAATACATGGAGACTTAACAACACTCTCCTAATTAATCAATGGGTTAACGACCAAATCAAAACAGAAATCAAAGAATATATGGAGACTAATGACAACAACAACACAAAGCCACAACTTCTGTGGGACGCAGCAAAGGCAGTTCTAAGAGGAAAGTATATGGCAATCCAGGCCTATTTAAAGAAGGAAGAACATTCCCAAATGAATAGTCTAAAAGACACAATTACTGAAATTGGAAAAAGAAGAACAAATGAGGCCCAAAGTCACCAGAAG
>JAVSCE010006193.1:0-44271 GCA_032199065.1 Smutsia gigantea
TTATTTGCTCTTTGGGTGTTGAGGCATGTGAATTCTTTATATATTTTGGATGTTAACCCCTTGTCAGATATGTTGTTTACAAATATATTCTCCCATACTGTAGGATGCCTCTTTGTTCTACTGATGGTGTCCTTTGCTGTACAGAAGCTTTTTAGTTTGATGTAGTCCCATTTG
This sequence comes from Smutsia gigantea, assembly GCA_032199065.1. NCBI lineage: Eukaryota > Metazoa > Chordata > Mammalia > Pholidota > Manidae > Smutsia > Smutsia gigantea. Next base: position 175 of record JAVSCE010006193.1, read on the forward strand.
TTCATTTTTACTTTGTTTCCGTTGCCTGAGCAGGTGTGTTCAGGAAAAAGTTTCTTATGTATATTTTCAAGAGATTTTTGCCTATGTTTTCTTCTAAGAGTTTTATGGTTTCATGACTCGTATTCAGGTGATTGATCCATTTTGAGTTTACTTTTGTGTATGGAGTTAGACAATCATCCAGTTTCATTCTCTTATGTGAAGCTGTCCAGTTTTGCTAACACCAGTTGTTGAAAAGGCTGTCATTTCTCCATTGCATATCCATGGCCCCTTTATCATATATTAATTGGCCATATGTGTTTGGGTTTATATCTGGGCTCTTTATTCTGTTTCATTGATCTATGGGTCTGTTCTGTGCCAGTACTAAGTTGTCTTAATTACTGTGGATGTGTAGTAGAGCTTGAAGTTGGAAAGCATAATCCCCCAGCTTTATTCTTCCTTCTCAGGATTGCTTTGGCTCTTCGGGGCCTTTCGTGGTTCCATATGAAATTTAGAACTATTTGTTCTAGTTCACTGAAGAATGCTTGTTGGTGTTTTGATAGGAATTGCATCAAATTTGTAGATTGCTTTAAGAAGGATGGCCATTTTGAAAATGTTAATTCTTCCTACCCATGAGCATGGGATGTATTTCTATTTATTGGTGTCTTCTTTAATTATTCTCCTGAGTATCTTATAGTTTTCACATATAGGTTTTCACCTCCTTGGTTTGGTTTATTCCTAGGTATTTTATTCTTTCTGATGCAGTTGTAAATGGAATTGTTTTCCTGATTTCTCTTTGTGCTAGTTCATCATTAGTATATAGGAATGCAACAGATTTCTGTGTATTAATTTTGTATCCTGCAAGTTTGCTGTAGTTTTGGGGTGAATTCTTTCGGTTTTTTATGTACAACATCATGTCATCTGCAAACAGTGACAGTTTAACTTCTCCTTACCCATCTGGATTCTGTTTGTTTCTTTGTGTTGTCTAGGACCTCCAGTACTATGTTGAATAAAAGTGATGAGAGTGGGCATCCTTGTCTTAGAGGAAAAGCTTTCAGCTTCTAGCTGTTAAGCATGATGTTGGCTCTGGATTTGTTATGTATGGCCTTTATTATGTTGAGGTACTTGCCCTACTATACACATTTTGTTGAGAGGTTTTATCATGAATGGATGTTGAATTTTGTCAAATGCTTTTTTAGTATCTATGAAGATGATCATGTGATTTTTGTCCTTTTTGTTGATGTGGTGTATGATGTTGATGGGCTTTCAAATATTGTACCACCTTTGCATCCCTGAAATAAATCCTACTTGATCATGATGGGTGATCATTTTGATGTATTTTTGAATTAGGTTTGCTAATATTTTGTGGAGAATTTTTGCATTTATGTTCATCACAGATATTTCCTGTAGTTTTTTTTTCTTGAAGTGTCCTTATCTGGTTTTGGTATTTCTGGCCTCATAATGAGTTTGGGTGTGTTCCCTCCTCTTCACATTTTTGGAAGAGTTTGAGAATAATTGGCTTTAATTCTTCTTTATGTTTGTTAGAATTCATTAGTGAAGCCATCTATCTGGTATGGGTTTTCCCTTTTTGAAGAACTTTCTTACTAATGCAAACTCCTTACTCATTAGTGGTCTGTTCCTATTTTCTATATCTTAACGACTCAGTTTTGGTAGGTTGTATCTTTCTAGAAATTTATGTTTCTTCTAGCTTATCCAATTTGTTGGTGCATAATTGTTCATAGTAGTCTCTTAAGATCCCTTGAATATCTGTGATATCAGTTGTAATGTATCCTCTTTCATTAATAATTTTATTTCTTTCTCCCTCTTTCTTGGCTAGTCTAGCTAAAGGCTTGCCTGTTTTGGTTATATTTTCAAATAACCAAATCTTTGTTAGGTAATCTTTTCTATTGTTTTCCTATTCTCCATTTCATTTATTTATGCTTTAATCTTTATTATATTTTTTCTTCTGCTAAATTTGGGCTTAATTTTTTCTTCTAGTTCTTTGAGATGTGAAGTCAGGTTTATATTTGAGATCTTTCTTTGTTCCTTTGTATGTTTATTTCTATAAGCTTCCCTCTTACACAACTGCTTTTGCTACCTCCCATAATTTTTGATAGGTTTTCTTTCCATGTTTGTATCAAGATTTTTTTACTTCCCTTATGATTTTTTTTGATCCATTGGTTATTCAGGAGTATGTTGTTTAATTTCCATGTATTTGTGAATCTTCCAGCTTTCCCCCTGTTATGACTTCTAGTTTCATATCATGTGACTGGAAATGATAACTTGGTATGATTTCAATCTTTTTGAATTTTTTGTCTTGTTTTGTAGCCTAACATATGATCTAATCTAGAAAATGTTCCATGTGTGCTTGAGAAGGCTTTGTAGTCTGATGATGTTGATTGGAATGCTCTGTATGTCTGTTAGGTCCATTTTGTCTGTGGTGTTGCTCAAATCTGCTGGTTCCTCATTAATTTTCTCTCTAAATAATCTATCCACTGTTGATAAAATTAAATACATTATTGTATTGCCATTTATTTCTCCTTTTAGTTCTGTTAGTATTTGCTTTGTGTATTTAGGTGCTCTGATGTTTGGTGCATAAATATTTGCAATTGTTATATCTCCTCTGTGGATTGACCCTTTGTCATTATATAATCACCTTCTTTGTCTCTTTTTACCACTTTTAACTTAAAGTATATTTTGTCTTATATAAGTATAGCTATCCTGGTTTCTTTTTGTTACCATTTGTTTCAGATATCTTTTTCCATCCCTTCATTCTCAGTCTATGTGTGTCCTTAAAGATGAAATGAGTTTCTTGTAGGCAGCATATCATTGGATCTTGTTTTTTTATCCATTCAGCCATTCTATGTCTTTTGAATGCAAAATTTAATCCATTTACATTTATAGTAATTGTTGCTAGGTAAGGACTTATTGTCATTTTAAAAATTGCCTTCTGACTGTTTTATAGATCCCTTGTTCCTTGTTTCCCCTCTTGCTGTCTTCCTTTGCAATTTGATGACTTTTTGTAGTGGTATGCTTTCACTTCCTTATTATAATCTTTTGTGTATTTACTACAAGATTTTCCTTTGTGGTTATCATAAGGCTTACATATAATAAATACATGTAAGGATGATCTAGTCATTGCTGAGAGTGATATATTAAAGTCACCAATCATTATTCTATTTTAAACTAAAAACTTCTTAACTGAGAGCATACAAAAACTTCATACTTTACTTTTCCCTTCCTTATAGCTTATTTATGTTATAATTTATATGTTTTTAATATTTGTATCAATAACAAATCATTGTAATTATGGTTAATTTTAATACATTTATTTTTTATCTTTTAACCTAATGTTCTAAGTGAATTATGCACCACCATTACAATAGTAGAGAGTTTTCACAACAGTGTCTTGTCTATGGATAGTTTCCAGGTCATCTTGTGAGGGGAACTAAAGTCAGGAACAGCCTATATTGCTGTCTTGATGACATTCCTCCCTTTTTCCTTTGAGAATATTCTGTTAACCAGAATTTTACCATCCCAAGAGTTTTGGCAGTGTATGAATGGAATGTAAGTTTTAGTGTCCACCCAATGTAGCCTCCCAGAATCCATGGATCATTCCACTGTGGTGGTAAATCAGTTGCTTGGTTCAGTGCTTCAGTAGTATGTTAAGCATAAATTCAAATTAAAAAAAATATAAAATATTTCCATTGTACAGGTTAAATTATATCTTTGTTGCATAATTCTTCATTCTTTCTTTTGAAACAATTGGTAGTTCTACTATATATATGTATATATATATATACATATATATGGGTATCTATACTATAGCTGCATTGTGTTAAAGATGAAATGTAGCCGTTGCAGGAAGTAGAATTTTCTTTGGAACAGTTGGTGACTAAGACTCATTCATGACCCATGGACTTTGCTAATATCATGGTGTATGTGTCATCATCTCATGGAAAGGCTAGACTAAGGTGAACTGCAAGCTTGCTGTCTATGGATGCTGAATTACTTAGGCCAGATTTTCTCACAAACCCACAAAGGTATTCCTGCAACATAGCATTGCAAAACAAACATGCTGCCTTGTGCATGGAAGGGGATTATATGCTTCTTTTGGTTGATGGCAGTTATTTTAGGGAGGAGCAGTCAATAAGTTTTCTGCTTTCTGTAGTCTAGGGCTTGAATCCATAGGCCTTACTCACACTTAGCCTGAAAAGACATTACTGAATTGGAGAACAGAACCTTGCTTAATTAAAATGTGGAAATCCCAAGAGCTTGGCATACAGGAGGGAATCATGGATGGCATATTCTCAAGATTGGATTATAAATAATATAAATATAATATAAATATGTTTTTCCTGTAAGGTAAGCTAGTGTTACCAATGTCAAAGTGGAAAACAAGACTGGAGTTGTTGTGGCAAATAAAGAAATATAGGTAATAATAGCACTACTAAAACTAGAGATTATGCCAAGCTGAAGGCTATAGGGATGACTTTACATAAAGCTAGAAAGGGTGTATCATTACTTTAGATTCAAGTTCTGAACACAGTTTCTCAAAACTAGAAATAACAACCTTTGCAGATTTAAATTTCAACTTGGCAGAGAAGTCACTTGGTTTTCATGTTGATTCACTCAGAACATGCAAAGAAAGTAGCAGAAAAATGTTCATGAAGTTTTTTTATAAATTAAGCCAAAGACAGAAAGATCAGTTTCTGAGACTTTTCTGAATGATTTGTCTAACTTCTTGAATTTGGAAGATGAATCTACACTTCTTCAGGCTCTGAAGGTCAGGATAGACCAGCTATGACTTTTCCAGGAAATGAGTAATAGTAAGAGCAGGGGACTCATTTCTGGAGGCTTGGAGGAATGTTTCATTCAGACTCTGTAGGTGGGGTTTTCCGCCACAAAAGTCTTTAAGGAGTTTCAGAGGCATATGCAGACCTGAAATGGGAATGGCCAACTTAACACAATCTTGCCCTGAAAGGTCTGGCAATACTTTGAGTTCTCACCCTGGTTTTTCCCACCCAGATTGGCAGATCCTTTACATTCCCTATCATTCTTTTCTTCTCTTATTTTCGGTCATTGTCCAACCATGCTTCCTCACAAATTCTAAATCTTAATACCTGTGTAATAAGTACCACTTATAATTCTCTCTTCCTGGGAGACATGGAAAAAACTGCTGCAAAATGCTATTTCTGAGACATACACCCAAGGTACAGCCATGGAGAGCTCACAAGAATTGTTGTCAGAGGAAGGAAGCATTCATAATTCTTTAGAAATCTGTATTCTATTCAGAGAGCAATTTATAGTTTTAGTATTAAAATGCAACTAAGTGGCTTCATTTCATTCCTTCCTTCAACAAAAATGTATTGTGCACTTACGATATTCCAGACATAGTGTTGGGAGATATTGTGATACATTACAAAGTCACTTGCCCACAAAGACTTTTATGGTGTAGTAAGGAAGATAAATAAGGAAACAACAATTACAATAGAGTGCTAAAAAGACTATGAGAGATGTGTATTCAGTCAGTATGCCATGGGTAGTTAGGGAAGGTTACCAGGAGTGGGGACCTAATTTTTGGAGTCCTGAATGATGATTAGTGGTTAATGAAGAGATTGTGTGTGTGTCAATGTACATATGTGCATACATATACACATGTGCACACATCCTGCCCCATAGCATCCTGAACTTCTTCATAGCTCTCCTTCCAGTTATTCAATGTTTCTTTTTCCCACTAGATTGTGATACTCAATATTTACTACATTGTTTCTTAGAAAAAGCTTGGACTCAGGGGTTTCCTTACAAGTGTAGAGCAAACTGACAAATCATGCTTTCCCCAGCAAAGGGTGATGATTCAGCGCTGAGATCACAAGGAGAGAAGCAACTGAGGTTTTAGAACTTGGGAAGTTGCTGGTGTCGTTCAGTTGTAGAAAGGCTTAATTTGACACCAAAAGCCACTTTCTAAAGGTTATTACATAGCAATATGATCGTGTAGGTAGAAAAGTGAAGCTGACCAAGCTTTCTTCTATGTAACCCTCCCTAACCCCCCAGTTTTTTTCTCCCTTCCTGATCTGCTTTCTTCCTAACTTTCAGGATAGAATCAGTAGATTCAATTCTTCTTTGTGGTTATGTTTTATTGCTTCCCTCTCACAGGGACAAATGTATTTCAATAAGCTTCTGTGTTTTTGATCAAAACTCTGAATCTGTAATGGAATATATTTGCAAATTAGAGGAAAGATGGGAGGGAACCTTTTTGGCGCCCTGAGGCTCACCCTAATAGGCAAATACCTACCCTGCCCTGCTACCTATTTCTTCAAGGAGTGATCTTGGCACTTAATGACACTAAGGGGTAAAGCAGAAACTTACACCATGCACCTTCAACTGTAGGTCAAATTCCATTAAGGTGAATCCCAAGGGCTGCCCACATTCTTTAGCTCTGTTGGAATGTAGTTGTATTTAGTGTTAGGTGAACTGATTAAACAGTGCTAATTTAGAAATAGTTTGTAATGGTACAGATTATCTCAAAAGTCCCCAACTCTAAAATGCTGTGCATTTTATGAATTCTATGAATTCTATCCTTACTAAATTCTACCTATGGCCTGGAGATAAGGCTAATAAAATTAGAAAGCTTAGGTTTGTCTTTTTTTCTATTAATTTTATATCATAAAGTAATGCACGACAATGTTATAAAAGTTGCTATATGGTAAATATATAAACCGTGAAATAAATCTCCTTGATGCCTCCCCGCATAGCTTCTCTTCCCAGAGTCAAATGTTGTTAATATTTTCTTGTAGATCATCCCAGATGTTTTTTATGCATACGCAAAACCTGCTTTTTAGGAAAAGGATTTTCCCCTTACACAGTACTCTAGAAACAGACACAATGAACAATATATTTTATATTTGGATGTGTTTAACTTATTCTTTCTAGTGTCTCTTCTGTTAAAATTTATTTTTTTTTAATTTTCTTTTTAAAAAGAAATTTATTTTCTTAAAGTACACATACAAGCAGCATAACACTCTTGGATCATTTACATAAACTTGGGAATTTTTGGAAAATTTGATTTTTACTAGTGGTTGAGTTCTTTTCAAAAGACACGTTACCTCACCTATGTTTACACAAAATTAAAAACGAGCAAATTGATGACAAGAATGTATTTTCAATCTGTCTTCTAAAAGAAGTGCACATGTCAGGTGGTTTGTATTCAGTGCTGATATTTCATCAATGGATCCATATTATATTATAAAATACATAGCTCCAAAAGTTCTGTCTGTGTGCTTGGTGTGCCTCCTTGAAGCTGTGGCTACTTGAGATATTAGTAACTTCCTGGCATGATAGTTGTTTGAAAAAACTACCATAGCTCCATTCTGTCTTATGAATGACAAATCAGATAACATTGGGAAAACATTATAGCATAGTTAATAGCAATTATCAGATAAGATATGCATGAGTTTGGTTTTGCTGATGTTTTGGGTTAGCTTCCTGAAATGCCTTTTAACAAGACGTTTTTAGCCTTACAGAAAGTCTAGACTCCAAACTCTTTATTGTTGTGAAATGCTAACCTCTATAACTCAGCCAGACCTCTTGCTGCCTAAATTGGTCTCATTAACCAGATAGTCGCTAGGTTTCCACTTCAAACTGAAATGGCTCATGACTCACCCAAAGACCAGAATGGGGCATTTTGAGATGAAAAACCCAACTGCTACATAGAGTCCTTATATTGGCAATGGGGCATGTCCCTTAAAATAATGTCAAACAGCTTGTTCTGATGAATGGTTTGTTGCTTCACCTTTTGAAATGCTTTAGATGACAAGGAACAGAGTGGGTCCATGTGGGGCTATTGGCTAGGGAGATGAGGGTTTTCCTGAATGTGCACAATGTCTAGAAGGCTCCAGATGGATAGAAACTCAGGAACTTCTCCTTCCAGCACCAAGAGGCAGATGATCAGCATTTGCTGAAACACAAGATGCAAGAGCACCCCTTGAATATTATGTAAAGAGAGTAGCCTTTGTTTTGTTCCCAGTAGGATGTAATGGGAAAGCTATACAAAAAAATCAAGATTAGGCTTGCATAAACACTGACCAGCTAGAGCTGCGAACCTTATGTAAGTGTCTCTCAGGGATACAGAAAAGGAGAGAAGAGGCAGGGAAGAGAGTGGACTAAGGGGAGCTTAAGGAAAGGTGCTTACCTTTTTGTGGGGCAGAGAATAATATGCAGAAGATAATATCTTCAATAAATTATTAAATATTTGAAATATAAATGTATATTCAATCTAGGAATTAAGAGCCAAGACAGAAACTACAACAAAAATAAAAGTGGCAAGTTTTTTTTACAGTTTTGTTTAAAGACAGGGGAATTCAACCTATGCTGGCTTCCACAAACATGCTGCATTATAGAAACACTAGTTGAGAAGCAAAACGACAAAATGGAAATGATCTTGGAAAGAAATACAGATACTAAGTGTTACTAAGTGGTCAATTGGCACATGCCTACTCTGAAGAAAATCTGGAATCGTGGCAGGGTAGACAGCTACAATCTGGTGGCCTCCAATGAAACACACCTCACAGTATTCCTGGCCTTCAAGACTGACTTGGGCCATCTGACTGGCTTTGGCCAAGGGAACATCAGCAAGCAAGATAGCACAAAGGCCTGGTAATCCCTTCACAATGGGACTTGTCCTTTTGTAGCACACCCTCCTGGGAGTGTTGTAAAGACACATGGGCTAAACTGGGGAATGAGGGAGAGGCGGATTAAAGATGGCAGCGTGAGAAGTGACACAGAGGCTTCCTCCTAAAACCGCATATAATATGAAAATATAACTACTACAACTACTCTTGAAAGAGCTACAGGAAAGAGGATGGCAACAAACTGCATACACCTGGAGACAAGAGCAGCCCTCAAGGAAAAGGGTAATGTACTAAAGCTGTGGTCCTGCGGGATCCAAGTCCTTCCCCCACCCCAGCTCACCAGCAGGAGGAACAGGAACAGAGCAGGGAGGGAGTGGAGAACTGGGGCTGCTGAATACCTAACACTGGAGATCTGCTCGGGGAGCACAAACCTACACTTCATGGTGCTTGCATGATACTCTCATAATTAGGGGGTTGGAAAGCTAAGACAGGCAGAATTCCTGGAGAGACTAAGATTCCAGCTGCTTGTGGAAATCAGGGATCCATATCCAGCTGCTCTGGGAGAAAAGAAAGGTGGGCAGTCTGAGAGACTTCCTAACAAAGAAGCCCTTAGCAAGAGGGCTGCTAAAGGGGCAAGGATTGCACAGAGCTTACTGCTCAGGAGAAAGGACAGGCAGACAAAATTGTCTGGGTGCACTCTGCCCAGCAGATTGGGAGTTTTCACGATCTTCAGGTGCTCCAGCTCCATGGCTGCCTACACAGCTCCAAGAACCCCTTCTGTGACTGGCAGACTAGTGCGCCTTTCTCCCGGCCAGCACCACCAGGCTTGCAAACCAGGAAACCCTTCCCTGGTGTTAGGCCAGCCAGAGGGAAGATCTGTCTACAGCAACTAAAAATGCAAACCACAGAGGCTTATACCTGTGTGCTCGGCCCACTGGTTCAGGCAGTGGAGACAGGCATAGCAGCCAGGAACCAGGAAACAGCCCTTTCCTGCCCAGAGGCACCAGTACCACTCCCCTACAATCCCCGACATTGCTTCAGGGGCTGAGCAGCTCCAGAGAGTAGAGCTTCTGGGCACTAGAGGGCGACATACACAAATATAAAACGCCAAAGGAACCTGGTCCAGCGTAAAATTATGAATACAACTCCTGAGAAAGATTTAAATGATATGGACCTTATGACTCTCCCTGAAAGCGAGTTCAAAATAAAAATCATTAACATGCTCATGGAGGTACAGAAAGATATTCAAGAACTCAGGAATGAAAAACAGTTGGAAATGCAATCATTGAAGAGCACAAAATAAAAGCAGATTGGATATGGTGGAGGAGACAATAAATGAAATAGAAACTAGAGAAGAGGAATACAAAGAAGCTGAGGGACAGAGAGAAAAAAGGATCTCTAAGAATGAAAGAATATTGAGAGAACTGTGTGACCAATCCAAATGGAACAATATTCGCATTATAGGGGTACCAAAAGAAGAAGAGAAAGAAAAAGGGATAGAAAGTGTCTTTGAGGAGGTGATTGCTGAAAACTTCCCCAATCTGGGGAAGGAGATAGTTTCTCAGGCCATGGAGGTGCGCAGATCTCCCAACACAAGGGACCCAAGGAAGACAACATCAAGACATATAGTAATTAAAATGGCAAAGATCAAGGATAAGGACAGACTATTAAAAGCAGCCATAGAGAGAAATAAGATCACATAAAAAGGAAAACCCATCAGGCTATCATCAGACTTCTCAGCAGAAACCTTACAGGCCAGAAGGGAGTGGCATGAAGTATTTAATGCAATGAAGCAGAAGGGCCTTGAACCAAGATTACTTTATCCAGCGTGATTATCATTTAAATTTGAAGGAGGGCTTAAACAATTCCCAGAGAAGCAAAAGCTGAGAGAATTTACCTCCCACAAACCATCTCTACAGTGTATTTTTGAGGGACTGCTATAGATGGAAGTGTTCCTACGGTTTAATAGCTGCCACGAGAGGTAATAAAACCACAGTAAAGAAAGTAGGAAAGCTAATTACTAAGAAAATGCAAAATTAAATTAACTATCCCCAAAGTCAAACAAGGGATAGACAAACAGTACAAAATATACCTAATATATAAAGAATGGAGGAGGAAGAAAAAGGAGGAGAGGAAAAAAACAAACAAACAAACAAAAAAAAGAACCTTTAGATTGTGTTTGTAATAGCATATTAAGTGAGTTGTTACACTTTTAGATAACAGGGAAGTTAACCTTGAACCTTTGGTAACCACGAATATGAAGCCTGCAATGCCAATAAGTACATACTTATCCATAATCACCCTAAATGTAAATGGACTGAATGCAACAGTCAAAAGACATAGAGTCACTGAATGGATAAAAAAACAAGACCCATCTATATGCTGCCTTTAAGAGAATCACTTTAAACCCAAAGACATACACAGACTAAAAGTGAAGGGATGGAGAAAGACATTTCATGCAATTAATAGGGAGAAAAAAGCAGGAGTTGCAGTACTTATATCAGACAAAATAGACTTCAAAACAAAGACAGTCACAAGAGACAAAGAAGGGCACTACATAATAATAAAAGCATCAATCCAACAAGAAGATATAACCATTATAAATATCTATGCACTGAACACAGGAGCTCCTACATATGTGAAACAAATACTAACAGAATTAAAGGGGGAAATAGAATTCAATGCATTCATTCTAGGAGACTTCAACACACACTCACTCTAAAGGACAGATCAACCAGACAGAAAATACGTAAGGAGACAGAGGCACTGAACAACACATTTGAACAGACCTAACAGACATCTACAGAACTCTACACCCAAAAGCAGCAGAATACACATTCTTCTCAAGTGCACATGGAACATTTTCAAGAATAGATCATATACAAGGCCACAAAAAGAGCCTCAGTAAATTCAAAAAGATAGAAATTGTACCAACCAGTTTCTCAGACCACAAAGGAATGAAACTAGAAATGAAATACACAAAGAAAATGAAAAATCCCCCCCACACATGGAGGCTTAATAACACGCTCCTAAATAATCAATGGATCAATGACCAAATAAAAACAGAGATCAAGCAATATATGGAGGCAAATGACAACAATAATTCAACACCGCAAGTCTGTGGGACGCAGCGAAGGTGATGCTAAGAGGAAAGTATATTGCAATACAGGCCTACCACAGAAAAAAAGAACGTTCCCATATGAGCAGTCTAAACTCAAATTAAGGAAACTAGAAAAAGAAGAACAAAAGAGACCCAAAGTAAGTAGAAGGAAGTACATAATAAAGATTAGAGCAGAAATAAATAAAATTGAGAAGAATAAAACAATAGAAAGGATCAACGAAAGCAAGAGCTGGTTCTTTGAGAAAATAAACAAATAGATAAACCCCTATCCAGACTTATCAAGAAAAAAAGAGAGCCTGTTCACATAAACAGAATCAGAAATGAGAAAGGAAAAATTGCTACGGACAGCAGAGAAATACAAAGAAGTATGAGAGAATACTATGAAAAATTACATGCTAACAAACTGGATAACATAGAAGAAATGGACAACTTTGTAGAAAAATATAACATTCCAAGGCTGACCCAGATAGAAACAGAAAATATGAACAGACCAATTACCAGCAATGAAATTGAACTGGTAATCAAAAACCTACCTAAGAACAAAACGCCTATACCAGATGGATTCACCACTGAATTTTATCAAACATTTAGTGAACACTTAATACCCATCCTCCTTAAAGTTTTCCAAGGAGTAGAAGAAGAGGGAATACTTCCAAACTCATTCTATGAGGCCACCATCACTCTAATACCAAAATGGGGCAAAGACACCACAAAAAAATAAAACTACAGACCAATATCCCCGATGAACATAGACGCAAAAATACTCAACAAAATATTAACAAACCGAATTCAAAAGTACATCAAAAGGATCATCCATCATGATCAAGTAGGATTTAGTCCAGGGATGCAAGGATGGTCCAACATTCGAAAATCCATCAACATCATCCACCACATCAACAAAAAGAAGGACAAAAATCACATGATCATCTCCATAGATGCTGAAAAAGCATTTGACAAGATTCAACATGCATTCATGATAAAAACTCTCAACAAAATGGGTATAGAGGGCAAGTACCTCAACATAATAAAGGCTATGTATGACAAACCCACACCCAACATTATACTTAACAGCGAGAAGCTGAAAGCTTTTCCTTTAAGATTGGGAACAAGACAACGATGCCCACTCTCCCCACTTCTATTCAACAAAGTACTGGAGGTCCTAGCCACAGCAATCAGACAACACAAAGAAATAAAAGGCATCCAGATTGGCAGGGAAGAAGTTAAACTGTCCCTGTTTGCAGATGACATGATATTGTACATAAAAATCCCTAAAGACTCTACTCCAAAACTACTAGATCTAATATCTTAATTCAGCAAAGTTGCGGGATACAAAATTAATGCGCGGAAATCTATGGCATTCCTATACACTAACAATGACCTAGCAGAGAGAGAAATCAGGAAAACAATTCCATTCACAGTTGCATCAAAAAGAATAAAACATCTAGGAGTAAACCTAACCAAGGAAGTGAAAGACCTATACTTTGAAAACTACAAGACACTCATGAGAGAAATTAAAGAAGATACCAATAAATGGAAACACATCCCATGCTCATGGATAGGAAGAATTAATATTGTCAAAATGGTCATCCTGCCTAAAGCAATCTACAGATTCAATGCAATTCCTATCAAAATACCAACAGCATTTTTCAACAAACTAGAGAAAATCATTCTAAAATTAATATGGAACCACAAAAGACCCCGAATAGCCAAAGCAATCCTGACAAGGAAGAATAAAACTGGGGGGATTATGCTCCCCAACTTCAAGCTTTACTACAAAGCCACAGTACTCAAGACAATTTGGTACTGGCACCAGCACAGACCCATAGACCAATGGAACAGACTAGAGAGCCCAGATATAAACCCAACTATATATGGTCAATTAATATATAATAAAGGAGCCATGGACATACAATGGGGAAATGACAGCCTCTTCAACAGCTGGTGTTGGCAAAACTGGACAGCTACATGCAAGAGAATGAAACTGGATTATTGTCTAACCCTATACACAAAAGTAAACTCGAAATGGATCAAGGACCTGAATGTAAGTCATGAAACCATAAAACTCTTAGAAGACAACATAGGCAAAAATCTTCTGAATATAAGCACGAACGACTTTCCTGAATGAATCTCCTCAAGCAAGGGAAACAAAAGCAAAAATAAACTCATGGGACTACATCAAACTAAAAAGTTTCTGTATGGCAAAGGACACCATCAAAAGAGCAAAAAGGCATCCAACAGTATGGGAGAATATATTTGTAAATGACATGTGGACAAGGGGTTAACATCCAAAATAATAAAGAACTTACACGCCTCTACACCCAAAAAGCAAATAACCCGATTAAAAAATGGGCAAAGGATATGAAGAGACAGTTCTCCAAAGAAGAAATTCAGATGGCCAACAGACACATGAAAAGATGCTCCACATCACTAATCATCAGGGAAATGCAAATTAAAACCACAATGATATATCACCTCACACCAGTAAGGGTGGCCAGCATCCAAAATACTAAGAACAACAAATGCTGGCAAGGATGTGGAGAAAGGGGAACCCTCCTACACCACTGGTGGGAATGTAAGCTAGTTCAACCATTGTGGAAAGCAATATGGAGGTTCCTCAAAAAACTAAAAATACAAATACCATTTGACCCGGGAATCCCACTCCTTGGAATTTACCCAAAGAATACAACTTCTCAGATTCAAAAAGACATATGCACCCCTATGTTTATTGCAGCACTTTTTACAATAGCCAAGATATGGAAGCAACCTAAGTGTCCATCAGTAGATGAATGGATAAAGAAGAGGTGGTACATATACACAATGGAATACTATTCAGCCATAAGAAAGAAACAAATCCTGCCATTTGCAACAACATGGATGGGGCTGGAGGATATTATGCTTAGTGAAATAAGCCAGGTGGGGAAAGACAAGTGCCAAATGATTTACCTCATTTGTGGAGTATAACAACGAAGCAAAACTGAAGGAACAAAATAGTAGCAGATTCAGAGACTCCAAGAAGGAACTAGTGGTTACCAAAGGGGAGGGGTTTTGGAGGGTTGGTGGGAAGGGTGGGAGAAGGGGATTGTGGGGTATTATGTTTAGTACACATGGTGTGGGGAACCACGGAGAAAACAGTGTAGCACAGAGAAGGCAAACATTGAATCTGTGTCACCTTACTACACTGATGGACAGTGACTGAATTGAGAGTGGGGACTTGATAATATGGGTAAATGTAGTAACCACATTTTTTTTCATGTGAAACCTTCATGAGAGTGTATATCAATAATACCTTAATAAAAAATGGCAATAAATAAATTAATTAATTCACTGGGGAATGAGGAGAGGACACGAGGAAAGAGACCTAGAAGGTGGAGAGGTCACTTTATTTGTCACTGCTCCAGCCAAACTCTCAGCCAAATTCATGTACTTGAGTGACCTCAGCTACACTGTGTAGAGCAAAAGAACTTCCCAGTTGCTACCAGCCAACTACAGAATCATGACAATTACTACTTGTTGTTTAAACACATTAAATTTTGGTGATTTATTATGCAGTGATAGGTACCTGAAATAAATGGTCATGTAAATGCCCTCAGTTATCAAAAAGGAAACCTGAATAGAAACTGACTTTGCAATTTGCCGCCAGTCCTACAACTAATTAGTGGCAGAACTAGGACTAGACTCAGACCTCTTGACAGCCAATTAAGTGCTTGTTTTCCCACATGACCCAAAATACTACTATTAGTATCCAATACTTATCAAAGGTTTTCTGTGTGCTAGACACTATGTGAAGCATTTTGCAAGTCAGGAAACCAAAGCTTAGAGAGTAATTTGCCTGAAGTCACACAGCAGGTAAATAATAGCGCTGGGCTTATAGCCTCTTACTCTCACTTCAGATCATTTTGTTTTAAGCATTATAATATTATAAGAATAATGAAATATAACTTAAGTATGAGTAAAATGAACAACCTACACAACAACTGATTAATTCATATCTGTCTTCTTGATCACTCATTTGACTTGAAAAAGAATTGATTCTCAGCTGCTACCATTGTTGAGTATTAAATCAGCTGGCCCTTAGTCCAGTTCATAAGGTATGTGTAGCTATAGTCTGCCACCTTGGGGATTCGCAAAACAGCATTAACACCTTCTTACTATTTAAATGTATGGCAAAATTATCTTTTTCTGTAGGTTCACATATAACTTAAGCACATGGCTTTTTTCAATAAATGTATCCATATGGTGTTTTCTTAGTTACATTTGAATGATTGATATGTTGTTTAGCAAGAACTGTTTGCTTCATAAGGAGCCCTAAAAATATGTATCTTTTATGTTTGAAAAAAATATTTTTGTCACATGAAGTAAGTCATTAAAGTATACCCCTTCTATAAAGCCTTCCTTGACAAATCCCAGTCCTTAATGGCTCATTCCTTTATTCATTCTCTTTATTCAATATATATGAAAGCATATTGAATACTACTATATATTAGACACAAAAGGCATAACAACTAAAAAAATATAATTCTATTTTAAAAGTTCAAAACAATGCCCATGTAAGTTAATAAGTTCTATAACAAAAGTATAGGTAAAGCCTTTGTCATCATTCATTAAGCCAACTTTGATTAAGTGCTGACATGCCAGACAGAGTGCTAAGTGCTAGGTGAACCCAACAGACAGTTTCTGTCTTCAAAATCGCACAGTCCAGCAGAGGAGGCAGTTTATAATCTGGTAAACACACAGAAAAGTGACTGAATGAAATGATGAGGCTGCTTTATTCAAGAATGATCTGAGGATGAAGAGCTGGACGTGGGGCATTTGCTAAAAGAGGAAGATCAGGGAAGATTTCTGACGTGCTAACATTTTAACAATTAAACATGTCAAAGAGGGGGAGAAGAGGACATGTATTACAGAGAAAACTGAAGGTACAAAGGTGCTGAGGGGGCACAGCTTGACACATACCAGTAATTAACAGCAGGCTAGTGTGACTGGAACATGGTGAACCCAGATACAAGGATTAACACCTATTAGGAGGGGGATGGTGTAGTGCTGAGATCAAGGGCTCTGAAGCCATGTGTGTGGGTTCATTTCTCACCCCAACCACTTAGTGGATGTGTCATCTTGAATAAGCAACTTAAACTTTCTGTACCTCACCTGTAAAATGAGAATAATAATACTACTTATTGTTGTGAAGATTTAATGAGTCACTAGATATAAAGGGCTTAGAAATATATTTGACATTAAGCATTCAGTCCGTGTCAGCAATTAAGCAAGGAAGAGGCATAATCCAATTTACAGTTTTTAAAGATCACTCATTCTGCAATGCAAAGTTGGAAAGAGGAGGTGAGGAGAGAAAAAGCGGACCAGGTTTTGCTATTTATCTAAATTGGACACTGTGGGGGCTTGGACTCTTGGCTCCTATGCTTTCGTAGAAGACCACATTGACTCTCTAGTCATCTGAGGTCACTTGACAGGTAGCTGAAAGGAGATCTATCTAGCATGGTCAGAAACGGAGCTTTATTGGAGGTAGAACAGGCCAGATTCATATCCACTAGGACAATTAGTGAAAACAGAAAGATTTCTGAGGTAGTAAACACCAGGTAGGCATAACAGGTATCTAGAATCAGAGTGATCCAGCAGAAGATTGAGTTACCCACAGAGAAGCTGAGAGAATTTGGTAGAAACCAATTTAGTTCAACAAGAATTTCTGAGTGTCTACTCAGAATGCCAAGAGCCCTAATGGGCAGATAGTTGGTGAACGCAATTCCGGCACACTAAAGTGCCTGTCATCTTGGGATCAGGAGCTGCCATTTTGTTCGCCCGCCATCTTGGGATCAGGAGCCACCATCTTGGGATCAGAAGCCGCCTTTTTGTTTCCCGCAGCCTCCAATCACCAACGACCAGATGATCACACCACCCCCTAAGACCCAATCACCAACGTCACAGTAGCAGGACACACCCAACCCCAACTCCTCAAAAACGTGCTTCCTCATCCATGAGCTGCTGCTCTCTACTCAGAGACAGCCATTTTCATTTTCTTTTTCAGCCATTAACATCTCTTGTGTGGGTTCATGCCTCCCTGAGTTATTTTGGGGAAGTGTGGGTCAGTGAGAAACCCTTTCAATGGTGCCATGACTCGGATTGAGGCTCTCCCATTGACTGCTCTTCCTTCAGGAATTTGAGCTGCCTTAGGAGCCCTCACTCTCTGATCCTCCTCCATGAACTCACCTTCCATCTTCCTGGTTGCTCGATCTCCCACCCAACACCTGCCTCCGATTTGGTAAGTTTCCCTTCAGGTCGACTTAAATGCCCCTGTGGAACCTGAGGAGTGACAGTCCGGCACCCCTGTGGTCTCCTCTGGGGCAGGGGAGCCCCCAGCCATGGCCTTCATGGCTACAGTTGATCCCCATAGTTGACCCTTCTCTGCCTCCCCATGGTGAGAATCTTCATTCACTGAGGTTCGGTCTCCCTTTATCTACTCGTAAATTCCTGGTACCAGGTACTGAGACTTCTCGGCATTTTTCACCTCAATCGCCTGGTTAGAGGTGGTGACAACCCCCTAGCCATGCTCGGTCTTCTCCTCAACCTTTCCTTATCACTCTGGGATGCCTTTGCGATCTGTGAACAGTCTCATTCTTACCATGGGAACTGGACCTTCCATCCCTGTAGACTCGCCATTGGGTTGTTTGCTTGATAATCTCAAACACCTCCGCAATACTCCTGACCTCAAACCTTTCAAACTTATTTGCTACCGTAATGAGGTCTGGCCACAATATTCCCTAGATAATCAGTCCAAGTCGCCACCCAATGGCTCTTTAGATCCTAACATTCTCTGAGATTTATATAACATCTGTGAGCATACAGGCAAGTGGAAAGAGATTCCTTGTGTCCAGGCTTTCTCCTACCTCCGAACCAAGCCCTCTGTCTGTCTCCCTTGCAACCCTAAACACCTACTACTTGCCCTAAAGTCCTCACCCTCCAAGAAACCAGATCCCACTACATCCTCTGACTTTGACCCCACTGACAAACCCCCCATTCTATCAACCCCAAATCCCTATGGCACCTGCTCCACCTCCTCAACCACCCGGCCACCAAGTGCTGCCACAGAACTGGCACCACCTCCTCCTTTTCAACACCCCCATGTCTCCCACCACAAGCTCCCATCAGCGGCCGCGCAGCACCACCTCCTCAACCGCAACCAGTTCCCCTTCCATCCTGAGATCCCCTACCAAGTCCCCCAGTTACTCGCTCTTGTACTCAAGTCGTAGCCTTACTATGAGAGGTAACGGGCACAGAAGGCGTTGTTCGGGTCCATGTCCCTTTCTCCCTCTCTGACCTGTCTCAAATAGAAAAGAGATTGGGCTCCTTCACCTCCAACCCAGCCACTTATATAAAGGAATTCCAGTACCTGACCCAATCGTATGATCTAACCTTTCATGATGTACACATGATCGTCTCTAATACCCTTCTACCCGAGGAGTTCAGGTGAGTCTGGGAACAGGCTAAAACTTATGCTGATGAAGTTCACCAAACCCCACCCATTCACCCTATCAGTGCTGAGGCAGTTCCCGATCGAGACCCCAATTGGGATTACAACATCCCTGGGGGAGTCATTAGCCAAGATCAATTTATCACTTGTCTCATGGCAGGTCTCAAGAAGTCAGCCAATAAAGCTGTCAATTATGAGAAACTCCAGGAAATTATCCAAGATAAAAATGAAAATCCTTCCATGTTCCTAGACCATCTTATTAAAGCCCTTCTACAATATACCAATTTACACCCTGAAACGCCAGATGGGAGACAACTACTTATGACTTACTTTTTCTCCCAGAGCTTCCCCAACATAAAGGCTAAACTTAAATGGCTGGAGAGGGGACCCTTGACTGCCCAGGCAAAAGTCTTGGCAGTAGCCTTCAAGGTGTACAATGGAAGAGATGAAAAAGCCCATAAACAAAAATACCAAATGATGGCTAAGGCCTTCCAATCTGCCTCAAACACTGGTACCCGGGTAACCCCGCATCTCAAGGAACAACCAGGAGGACCTCCTAGTCCATGTTTAAATGTGGCCTTTTGGGACATTGGGTTAGAGCTTACCCAAATCCCCAAAAGCCCCCTGGTTCATGTCCTAAATGCCATCAGGAGGGACATTGGGCTGTCGACTGTCCTCACACACTGAGAGGTGCCAAGCCATCTAACTCCAACAACCCACCTATAGCCCTTCTGGGCCTGGCCACTGACGACTGAGGGGGCCCGGGACTCCCACACCTGGCTACTAACATCACTTTGCAGGAGCCCAGGGTGATCATTTTGGTAGTGGGCCAACCCATCTCCTTCCTATTAGACACTGGAGCTACTTACTCAGTCCTGAAGGAGTTCTGGGGGCTCACTTCCTTTTCACAGTCCTCTATAGTTGAGGTAGAGGGCATACCCTAATCAACCTTTACAAACTCCCTTGCTTCACTGCCTCTTTAAGGGCATTGCTCTCTCTCATTCCTTTTTAGTGATTCCCTGTTGTCCAATTCCCCTTATGGGAAGAGACCTTTTATCCAAACTAGGGGCCACTATCACCTTTACCTTTGGCCATGCCTCAACCCAGACTTGCCTTTGATCCCTTTTCTACTTGCTCTCCAAACCATTCCAGACCCACCTCCCTCCCCTTTTCCCTTACCCCCTTGCCAGGTAAACCCCATAGTCTTGGATACCTCTACCTTCTCCATTGTCACCTGCCCACCCGTGACTATTAAACTCAAAGACCTTACCTCCTTCCCCCCACAATCTCAATACCCCTTACCTTTCAAAAGCCTATTGGGTTTACAACTCACCATCCAAGAGCTCCTACAAAAGAGCCTTTTGAGACCAGCCAATTCCCCTTACAACACCCGCGAAGATACAAAAAGATAAGTAAAACACCTGCATAGTTTTACTCAGTTCCTATGAGCCCAAACTTGCATAACTTTGCCCATTTCCTACCCATCTTATTAGAATAACTTCCCCAATACTCTATACCCCCTTATGTATAATAATTCAAGGCTTATTGCTGCAGAGAACCCTTTCAGACTTCTCCCCAAATGAAATTACTATCTTTTCTTCATGTATTCTCTTACTACAAGCCTTATTCTCTTAGTAATACTCACTCAACCTTATGGCTCAAACCTTTCCCACATACCTCAATCAAACAATCTCTCACACAGCCCAAATCATCCAAACCTTTAATGGAACTATCCAACCCCATTGCTGGGTCTGTCTTCACCTTTCTCAGTTAGCAGACTCAGCGACCCCTGCTCCCTTAACAGCCTGGATCAATACCTCAGCAGGACTTCACTTCACTGAGACAGCTAACCCCAGAGGCACAGCCCTAGCTGAGGGATCTGACATCAGACTACCGGGAGCCTTAAAAGGCATTAGATGAACTTTAAATGCCCACCAACTTCCCCAACAGGCCATTATTGGCCCATCCCAAAATAAACTTCATATGACCCATCCTGCCCCCTTGTGCATTTCTCGAGCACAACAAAACCGTTATATCCCAGCAGGCTCCTTAAATCCTTCCCTCTGCAAATACACCCTCCAACTCCTTTCACCATCAAACCACCACAGTACTAACTATCTGGGAAGCTCTCTTAAGAGTCCCTGGGTATCATTCCTTCCAAGGCAGTTTAAACAGTACCACATCCCAATACTTCCAAAACAGGGAAAAAGACCCCCTAAAGGACACTCCCCTAGCCCATGGGGGAAACCAAGAATGCAAACAACTCGACATACCCGAAGGTAGAATCTTCTTAAGCCAAAAATATGCAGCTCTTAACCAAG
The DNA here is from genome assembly GCA_032199065.1 of Smutsia gigantea. Lineage (NCBI taxonomy): Eukaryota > Metazoa > Chordata > Mammalia > Pholidota > Manidae > Smutsia > Smutsia gigantea. The sequence continues at coordinate 21,703 of JAVSCE010006193.1, forward strand.
AAAGTTCAACCAAGATACAACCAGCCTCACCTCTATCCCATCTAACAGTTGCAGCTTTAAGCTCCTCTTTTCAAATATGGCATAAATTAGAGGAAGTCAAACATTTACTTCCCAAGCCACCCCCAGATATCCTCCTCTTATCCTGCTTTGACCTCATAGGATGTCTATCCTTGGAAACAGGCATCTTTTGGGTATGTGGAGATAAAGGATATGTTTGCTTGCCAACCAACTGGACCGGGACTTGTACTTTAAGTCTCCTTACTCCCACCCTCTCCTTAGCCACACCTGACCTACCCATTCCTGTCTCCCCTATAACCCATGTCAGAGCACGCTGTGCTGTACAATTCATTCCCCTAATTGCTACTCTAGGAATAATCATGGATACTGGAACAGGAATTGGAGCTCTAGGAATATCCCTTGCAGAATTTGCTAAACTATCAAGGGAACTTGCAAAAGGGCTGAAAGAAGTCTCTAACCAATTAGAACACCTACAAGATCAGGTAGACTCACTAGCCTCAGTTGTTCTCCAGAACCGCAGAGGTCTAGACCTCCTTACAGCTGCACAAGGTGGCATATGTGCCCTACTCCAAGAACAATGCTGCTTCTACACCAACAAATCCGGTCTCATCCGGGATGGTGCAAAATATCTCCGTGAACAATCCTCCAAAATTCTAGAAAACTCCCCTAGCAATCCATTCCCTTACCCCTTCAATTGGCTCCTGCCCCTCCTAGCCCCTATTATCTTTATTATTATTATTCTCCTTTTCCTTCCCTGCTTCATTAACCTATTCCAAAAATTCATTCAAAATCAAATTTTGAAAAATTCTAACCATACTGTCAACCAGTTACTCCTCCAAGACTATCAAGGCCTTCTCATGAAGAATAACGAAACCAGCTATGATGGTGTCACAGATCATCTCAGATGCCCGCCCTTCCCCAATTCTACAGGAATAGCCTCTCCGACCCCAGAATCTATGTCTCCTTCCAGCAGGAAGTAGCTAGAAAATGAGACTCTACACCCAGTTCCCCAGAGGTCCCTATTAAGTAAAGAAAAAGATGAGAATGAAGGCAATTCCAGGGCACTAAGGCACCCGCCATCTTGGGATCAGGAGCTGCCAATTTGTTTTCCGCAGCCTCCAATCACCAATGACCAGATGATCACAGCACCCCCTAAGACCCAATCACCAACGACCAGATGATCACACCCCCCCAAAACCCAATCACCCACATCCCCGTAGCAGGACACACCCAACCCCAACTCCTCAAAACATGCTTCCTCACCCATAAGCTGCTGCTCTCTACTCAGAGACAGCCATTTTCATTTTCTTTTTCAGCCATTAAAATCTCTTGTGTGGATTTGTGCCTCCCTGTGTTATTTTGGGGAAGGGAGGATCACAGCAAGATACCCTTTCAATTGGCCCAGTGAGATTTGTGATGTTCAGGAGAATTATTTCCTTCAAGGTAGGTGACAGGAGTCTGTCCTGAGGGCACTGACATTTTGGATGAGAAATTGAGACAGAGGCTCAACTCTATAAATACCAGCAATGACTCAATGTCATCCATGCTAAATTGTGACTTTCTTACAGTTATTAATATTTGTAAAAGCAATATCTTTTTTGAGGTAAAATTCACATACCATGAAGTTCAACATTTTTAAGTATATAATTCAGTGGTTTTTCTGATTGTATGTAATTGTATAACGTGTGGCATTTTGTGTCTGGCTTCTTCCACTTGGCATGTTTTCGAGGCTTATTCATTTTGTAGCTTGTATCAGTACTTTATTCCTTTCTGTGGCAAAATAATAACACATTGTATGGCTATGCCACATTTTGTTTATCTAGTCTTCAATTGATGAATATTCAGGTTTTTTTCCATTTTTTACTATATGAATAATGCTGTTATGAACATTCATGTACAAATTTTTGTGGTGACCTATGGTTTCAATTCTCTTGAGTATATACCTCAAAGTGAAATTCCTGGGACATATAGTAACTGTATATTTAATTATCTGAGGAACAACCCAACTATTTCCCAAAGGAGCTGCACCATTTTACATTCCCATCAGTACGAAACTTGTAATGTTTCCACATCCTTGCCAGTACTTCTTCTCATTCTTATTATAGCCATCAGGTCCCTTGCCCATGTTTTAATTCATTTAATTGTCTTTTTATTTTTGAGTTGTAAGAATTTTTTATTCATTCTGGGTACAAGTCCCTATCAGATATATTACTTGTAAACATTTTCTCCTTTTATGCAAGTTGTCTTTTCATTTTCTTAATGGTGTCTGTTGCACAAAATTTTTTAATTTTGATAAAATGCAATTAATGTATTTCTTGTATAACTGATTATACTCTTGGTGTGATATCTAAGACTTTGCCTAACCCAAGGTAATGAGGATTTACTCCTTTGTTTGCTTCAAAGAGTTTTATAGTTTTAGCACTTACATTTAGATCTATGATCTCTTTTGAATAAACTTTTGTAAATGGTGTGAAGTAGGGATCTAACTTAATTTCTTTTTACATGTGGCTATCTAGTTGTCTCAGCACTATTTGTTGAGAAGACTATTATTTCTCTCACTGAATTGTCTTGACACCCTTCTCAAAAATCAATTGACTATGAGATCATACCAATCTGTGATTTGTACTATACAACTTAGGGCCATAAGCCTTGAAGTTTCCTAGTTTAACTGAATTCAGACTTCAGTCAGATTTAACCTGACTTGATCTTTTAAGTATGCCATTGGTGTACTATGTTGATCCTTTTTAAGCCAAGCTCAGGGACAACCATATATTTACTCCTCACCATCCCCAAAGTCTCTCTCTGGTGTGTGTTTGTGTACAAAAGGAGCAGAGGTGGATGAGCTTGGTGGAGTGTTAAACAATAAATATGGTTTTAAAGTACAGCAAGTGGAGAGAGGGCTAGGCAGGAAATATTCACAGAGTTAAAAATATGTGGGCTCCCATGGTAGTAGTTGGGGACTTTAATAACAGCTTTAAAAAATAGAAGGTCAGTGGCCCCACCAACCCCGTTAACCCTGCAGCCCCACCATCACTGCAGGGCAGGCAGAGGGCAGCCCTGCTCATAGAGATCCCAGCAGAGGTTTCTGCTCAGATCAAAAAGGCAGTTGAGGCAAACTGCTGATGCTGCAGACAGACTGAAAGGTGGTCTCACCCACTGTACACCCACAACAGCTGGGACTGCCACAAAGTAGAACCAGGCACTGGAGAATAAAGAGTCTTGAGCTTCTGGGCACCATAAGATGCCTCCTTCATAAAGCTATTAATCTATAGGCAGGAAGCATAGTAGATCCATCTAATACAAAGGAAGAAACACAGAAACGTTGACAAATAAAGGAGGTAGAGGAATATGTTCCAAATAAAACAACAGGACAAGACACCAGAAAGAGGTCTAAATGAAATGGAGATACCAATATTCTTGAAAGATTTCAAAATAAGTCATAAACATGCTCACTGATTTATAGAAAAGTATTCAAGATCTCAAAGATTACTTCAACAAAAAGAGAACTGAAAAAGAGCCATCAAAGCTGAAGAATAGAGTAACTGAAATGAAACATACAATGGAGGGAATGAATAGTAGATTACTGCAAGTAGAGGAGACAATGAGATGAAAATTAGGGAACATGAACACAATAAAGCTGAGGAACAGAGAGAAAAAAGGATCTCTAGGAATGAAAAATGATAGAGAGCTATGTTACCAATCCAAATGGAATAATATTTGCATAATAGGCATACTAGAAGGAAAAGAGAGACAAAGGGGTATAATGTCTCTCTGCGGAATAATTGTTGTAACCGTCCCCAACTTGGGGAAGGAAATAGGTCATGGAAGTTCAGAAAGCCTATAATAAAAGGAACCCCAGGAAGACAACACCAAGACATATAATAATTAAAATGGCAAAGATCAAGGATAAGGAGAGAATATAAAAAGCAGCCAGAGAGAGAAAAAGATTACATATAAAGGAAACCCCATCAGGCTATAGGCAGACTTCTCAGCAGGAACTTTGCAGGCCTGAAGGGATGAATTATTTAATGTACTGAAACAGAAGGATCTTCAACCAAGAATCCTCTACCCAGCAATATTAACATTTAAATTTGAAGCAGATTAAACAATTTCCAGTTAAACAAAAGTTAGAGGAATTCACCACCACTAAGCCAGCCTTACAGAATATGTTAAAGAGACTGCTGTAGATGAAAATGTTCCTAAGGCTAAATAGCTTTTGCACCAGTGAAAATAAACCCACAGTAAAGGTAGTAGACCAATTAATTACCAAGCAGGTATGAAATTGAAACAAAACAAAAATATCAAAATCAAATATACACAAAACCAGTCAAGGGATACACAAAAAGTGCTCATTATGACATCTAATACATAAAGTGTAGAGAAGGAAGAAGAAAAAAAGTACCTCTAGATTGTGGTTGAAATAGAGTAATCATCAAGTTATTATAGACTGGTATATAGTAAGGAAGCTATCCTTGAAACTTTGGTGACCGCAAAAACTAAGGCCTACAATAAATACACAAAAAAATTAAAAAACAGGAGTCTAATCACAACACTAATGAAAACCATCAAATAACAATTGAAGAGTATAAAAGAGGAAGAAAAGAGCAGAAAGAAGCAAAAAAAAACTGGAAAACAATTAAAAACATGGCAATAAGTACATACTTATCAATAATTACCTTAAATATAAGTGGACTGGATGTATCAATGAAAAGACATAGAATGGCAGAATGGATAAAGAAATATGACCCATCTATATGCTGCCTACAAGAGACTCATTTCAGACCCAAAGACATACACAGACTAAAAGTAAAGGGATGGGAAAAAAATGTTTCATGCAAATAATAAGAGAAAAGCAGGAGTAGCAGTACTTATATCATATAATAGATATCAAAGCAAAGAAAGTAACAAGAGACAAAGAAGGACATCACATAATGATAAAGGTGTCAGTCTAACAAGAAGATATAACCATTATAAATATCTTTGCACCCAACGTAGGAGCACCTAAATATGTAAAACAAATACTAACAGAATTGAAGGGGGAAATAGACTCCAACACATTCCTTTGAGGAGACTTCAACACACCACTCACTCCAAAGGACAGATCAACCAGACAGAAAATAAGTAAAGATACAGAGGCACTGAACAACACACTAGAACAGATGGACCTAACAGACATCTACAGAACACTTCACCCAAAAGCAGCAGGATACACATTCTTCTCAAGTGTACATGGAACATTCTCCAAAATAGATCACATACTAGGCCACAAAAAGAGCCTCAATAAATTTAAAAAATTGAAGTTGTATGAAGCAGCATCTCAGACTGCAATGGTATGAAACTAGGAACAAATTACACAAAGAAAATAGAAAAGCCTACAAACACATGGAAGCTAAACAACATACTTCTAAATAATTAATGGATTAATGAACAAATGAAAACAAAAACCAATCAATACATTGAGACAAATGAAAACAAAAATTCAACAGCCCCAAATCCGTAGGATGCTGTGAAGGCCATTCTAAGAGCAATACAAGCCTACCTCAAGAAATAAGAACAATCCCAAATAAACAGTCTAAATTACAGTTAAAGAAACTAGGAAAAGAAGAACAAATGAATCCCAACGTTAGGAGGGACATACTAAAGGTCAGAACAGAAATAAACAAAATAGAGAAGAATACAACAATAGGAAAAAAAATCAATGAAACCAGGAGCTGTTTATTTGAGAAAATAACAAAGTGATAAACCCCTAGCCAGACTTATCAAGGAAAGAAGAGAGTATACACAGACAAAATCAGAAATGAAGAACAAATAATCACACAGGATACCACAGAAATACAAAGAATTATTAGAGAATACTATGAAAAATTATATGCCAATAAATTGGACAATCTAGAAGAAATGGAAAACTTCCAGAAAAATACAACCTCCCAAGACTGACCTAGGAAGAAATAGAAAATCTGAACAGACCAATTACCAGCAATGAAATTGAACTGGTAATCAATAAAACTACCTAAAAAGAAAACTCCATGTCCATATGCTTTCACAGCTGGATTCTACTACACATTTAAAGAAGAACTAATACCCACCCTTCTTAAAGTATTATAAATAGTAGAAGAGGAGGGAATACTTCCACACTCATTCTATGAGGCCAGTATCACTCTAATACCAAAACCAGACAGACACTACAAAGAAAAAGAAAATTATTAACCAATATTCTTGATGAACATAGGTGGAAAATTCCTCAAGAAAATATTAGCAAACTGAATAAAAAATACATCAAAAGGATCATCCATCATTACCAAGTGGGATTTATTCCAGGGATGCAAGGATGGTACAATATTCATAAATCAATATCATATGCCACATTAACAAAAATAAAGATAAAGACCACATGATCATCTCAATAGATGGTGAAAAAACATTTGAAAAAATTCAACATCTATTCATGATAAAAACTCAAAAAAATGGGTATGGAGGGCAAGCATCTCAACATAATAAAGACCATATATGACAAACCCACAGCCAACATCATACTTAATAGCCAAAAGCTGAAAGCTTCTCCTCTAATATCAGGAATGAGACAAGGATGCCCACTTTCACCCCTTTTATTCAACATAGTACTGGATGTCCTAGCCACAGCAATCAGACAACACAAAGAGATAAAAGGCATCCAAATTGGAAGAAAGAAGTTAAATTGTCACTATTTGCAGATGACATGTTATTGTACATAGACAACCCTAAATAATATGCCAAAAACTACTAGAACTAATAACTGAATTCACAAAGTTGCAAGATACAAAATTAATACAAAGAAATCTGTTGCGTTCCTATATACTAACAACGAACTAGCAGAAAGAGAAATCAGGAAAACAAATCCATTTACAATTGCATCAGAAAGAATAAAATATGTAGGAATAAACATAACCAAGAAAGTGAAAGATCTTTACTCTGAAAACTGTAGGACACTCATGAGAGAAATTTAAAAAGACACCAATAAATGAAAATCTATCCCATGCTCATGGATAGGAAGAATTAATATTGTCAAGATGGCACCCTGCCTAAAGCAATTTACAGATTCAAAGCAATCCCTAAAATAGCAAAAATATTCAGTGAGCTAGAAAAAATAGTTCTAAAAGTCACATGGAACCACAAAAGACCCCAAATAGGCAAAGCAATCCTGAGAAAGAAGAGCAAAGCTGGGGGCATTATGCTCCCTGACTTCAAGCTCTACTACAGTAATCAAAACAATTTGGTACTGGCACAAGTGCAGACCCATAGATCAATGGAACAGAATAGAGAGCCCAGATATAAACCCACACATATATCATCAATTAGTATATGATAAAGGAGCCATGAATGTACAATGGAGAAAAGACCACCTCTTCAACAACTGGTGTTAGGAAAACTGGACATGTAACTGGACATGAAAACTGAAAATGAAAGTAGATTATTGTTTAACTCCATATACAAAAATAAAATAAAAATGGATCAAAGACCTGAATGTAAGTCATGAAACCATAAAACTCTTAGAAGAGAATATAGGCAAATATCTCTTGAACATAAGTATGAGTAATTTTTTTCCTAGACACATCTCCTTGGGCAAGGGAAACAAAATAAAAAATGAGCAAGTGAGATTACATCAAACTAAAAATCTCTAGAGCAAGGGACACCATTGGCAGAACAAAACAGCAACCTATAGTATTTTACAATATATTCGTAAATGACTCAGCTGATGAGGGGTTAACACCCAAAACATATAAAGAACTTGTATGCCTCAACACCCAAAAAACAAGTAATCTGATTGAAAAATGGGTGGAGGACCTGAACAGACATTTCTCCAAAGAAGAAATACAAATGGCCAACAGACACATGAAAAGATGGTCCACATCAGTAATAGTCAGGGAAATGCAAATCAAAACCTCAATGAGATATCACCACACACCAGTTAGATTGGCCACCATCCAAAAGACAAGAAATAATAAGTGTTGGCCAAGATGTAGAGACAAGGATCTCTCCTACACTGCTGGTGGGAATGTAAATTAATTCAACCATTGTGGAAAGCAGTATGGAGGTTCCTCAAAAAACTGAAAATAGAAATACCATTTGATCCAGTAATTCCACTTCTAGGAATTTACCTGAAGAAAACAAAATCTCTGTTTCAAAAAGTTATGAACCCCTATGTTTATTGCCTCACTATTTTCAATAGCCAAGATATGGAAGCAACCTAAGTGTCCATCAATAGTTGAACAGATAAAGAACATGGTGTACATATACACAATGGAATATTATTCAGCCATAAAAAGAAAAGAAATACCCCCATTTGCAGCAACATGGATGGAGATAGAGGGTATTATGCTCCGAGAAATAAGCCAGGTGGAAAAGACAAATACCATAGAATTTTACTTCTTTGTGGAACATAAAAACAAAACAAAGCAGAAAGAACAAAACAGCAGTAGACTCATAGACACTGAGAAATGACTAGTGGTTACCAAGGGAGAGGGGTTAGGGTGAGTGGAGGGGGAGGATGAGGAGGATAAAAGGGCACAATACTTTGCAATCACAATATAAGTTGGTCATGGGGACAGTAGTACAATATGGAGAATATAGTCAATGATTCTGTAACATCTTTCTACATTGATAGATAGTAACTGCACTAGAGGGGTGAAGATGTAATAATATGGGTAACTGTTGAACGACTATGTTGTGTATTTGAAACTAATAGAAGATTGTATACCAATGATAATTCAATAAAAAATTTATAGTTCTACCCACCTATATTAAAAAAGAAGAAAAATCTCAGATCAGTAACCTAACCCTCCACTTTAAAGAACTAGAAACTAAACTCAAAGAAAGCAGAAGGAAATAACAAAGATTAGAGCAAACATTAATGAAATAGACAATGCAAAACCAATAAGGAAAATCAGCGAGACCAAAAGTTAGTTCTTTAAAAAATCAACAAAATGGAAAAGCCTGTAGCTAGACTGACCAAGATAAAAAGATTGAAGACTCAAATTACTAAACCAGGTATAAAAGAGGGAACATACTACTACTATCTTTACAGAAATAAAAAGGACTATAAGGAAATTCTATGAACAGCAGTGTGCCAACAAATTAGATAGCATAGATGATATAGATAAGTTCCTAGACAGACACAAACTGTCCATACTGATACAAGGAGAAATTGAAAATCTGAATAGGTGTATTAGTAATTTTAAAACTTCCCACAAAGAAAAGCCCATTCCCAAATAGATGTACACTTTTTGATATATTTTTAAATTGTTGCACTTGCTCAGTTTTCTCTACCAATCTCATCCACCAGGTTAAATCTGAATAAGGACTGGATAGAAGGCAGGAGTGTGACCACAGGCAACCAGCAGAGGTGTGAAATAGGTATTCAATCTCCAGCCAAACTGTAGACAGTTTGTTTACATGTAAACTAAAAAGTCCTTTGAATAAAGAGGGACATTAGGAAGCTTTCTTTACTTAGAATTGGTGCAACAGAATAAAAGAACACCAGTTTAGGCATTAGGAGATCTGGTGGTCCAAGCCAGCTCTGCCTGGTATGTGACCATGAGTACTACATTTCATGCCTCTGAGCCAGTAATTAATTACTCCATCCAAAATTCTGGCAATAAAATATGTTTCATAAAAACAGCTTAAAAACAAAACAAAACTCTCCTCTCCACCGATAGAAAAATGAAGAAAATTCTTTCTTAAATGATTTCCTTCCTCTGGATTTATTTCCCAAAGCTTATGCCATTAATTTCCATTATTGTATATTTTAAATGGAATTCATGTGGTCTTTGGTATTTTTCCTTCCTTACTCCACTCCCTTTCTTACATCCTGTTTATTCTTTCTTCTTTCCACAGTTTTTATCTGAGGACATTTTTCATGTTGTCTCCTTGCTTTACCTCATAATTGTATATTCCAGCCTCCTTCAATGTACATAGTCTCCAATAAAGCAACAAGAAAAAAGAAACAAGGGGGGATGGGAGGAGGAAAAGAAGAAAGGAAGAAGGAAAAAAGAAAGAAAAATTTAAAGCTACTTGCATTCCTTTTTTTAAAATTTTTAAAGTATAGAGTAAAGCACACTTGTCATTGGTATGTATTTATTTATTCAAATCTTTGCTCTTATCATCTTAAGTTCTAAGCTCCATGACGGCAGAAACTACAGTGGTTTGTCCAGTTTTATATACCTATACCTGGTGCTGAGTATAAAAGTGAGTAGATTTGAAAAGTTCAATAATAATTTTAAACCCAAACTACACAGATTTCTCATGGTAAAAAAAGTGATGATTTTCATTAATTGTGAGAATATGATAATTTTTTCCCCTCATTTTCTTCTAGGTGAGCATGTGCAACCTCTCCCCTATGGCCCTAATATAGCAGTTGATTTAATCAGTTCGGTAAAATAACCAAACAATTCAGCTAAAAAATACAAAACCATTGTTTGGCTACACTGATCATTAAATTCATTGACCAGTGTAGCTCCTTAATTCACCAACAGCTCAGGGCTTGATGGAAATGTCTTACCCAGGCCCAGGGACACAAGCAGCTCTAGTTTTACATTGCTAGTGGGTCCTTATTCAGGGGCATCCATGGTCACTTGAAAGAAAAGTAACTGTTTGGATCACCTTAACCTGCCAAAGTTTTAAAAAGTGCATCCTGTTGGTATCCACTTTTCCAAGCCTTAGAATTTATTTCTCTGGGATATTCAGCATTTGTTATACTTGAGAAAATTACAAAGGATAATAGCTAGAAAAATTGTTGTTGCCTTCATTTTATCTCCATTTGTGTATAAAATTCCCAAGGAGTTCTTCCATCAAAGAAGGATTGACACATAATATATTGGCATTTAACAATAGGTAAGAGAACTTTTTCTCCTAATTTTTGCTGGGGGCAAACATCAGTAATTCCCAGACCCCTGGAAGTTCCCTAAGACTGGAAAGTTGCTATGGACTGAGATTTTTCAGTTCTGGCAGTATTTCCACATTTGTTCTATTCATAGAGACATTATTTTTTGTTTTTTGTTTTTGATGTTTAGGAGAGAAGTTAGGTATCTAATTAACCAAGAAAAATTTTCCCCACAACTCCAAGCAAATCTTTTTTCACCATTTCTTCTCTTGCTGATCCTTCTTTTAGAAATTCAAACAATGACCTACATAGCACTGCAAACATTTGGCCCAAGCTGAGGAACGCTTAATTAAAGCTGCATTTCCATACCTGTGAGGGCATTTCACACCAAACCAATGTATCTGAAAGACTTCTGTAGGTTCCAATAAACCCCTTTGTCAGTTTTTCACCAGGAGAGAGAATGGGTGTGTGAGAAAGTGATGACAATTATGGTGGAGAAAAAGGCAGAATGGTGTTTGTGTGTGTGTGCACAGACTTGTGTATTTGAATAGTAGATGCTCGATAGGTATCAGTTTTTCTTAGTATTACTATCCTTACTTTTATTATTATTTTATTAGCCACATGTGATACAATGGCTTCTTTCTGAAAGAATACAGTAAAGCTGAAAGCCTTGGATCCTGTCAAGGGTAATACTGGCCCCAGGCTACAGTGACTGATAGTTTAGCTCCTCAATCCACCTCTTTCTTTTATGTTAATAACTAAGTATCTGCCAATATAATGGGGAAAATATACAGGCAAATACGGTAAGTATTCTCCATGACAGCTGAGGACATCTGGATGCGCCATCAAAATTTAACCTCAAACTCTTGGAGTTTGATCTGAAGACAGAAAAATGCAAGGTGTAGATTAGATGAGTAATTATATACTTGTTTTTAAAAAGTGCCAGGCTTAACAATCATTTACTGCAAGTATAGTCCAATCATTGGATTCTATTTTATTTGTTCCTCATACAAGACAAGGATGTTATAAACAATAGTTTTTTTCAATGTCCTCTCATCACAAAAGAAAACCCAGAAACTAGTTTTTTATTAGCTTTCAACCTACAGTGATATCACAGCTGAGAGGGAGAAAAAGGCTCTCTCTTCCATTAAAAGAGTAAAAATAGTTAAATGATGAATGCAAAACTGATTTATTTTTAACCTTTCTCCTCCATTTTAATTCATGCTACTTCATCCCTATTTTAACTCCTAATTAAATGAAAGAATGTAACTTTTCAGCCATAATATGAATAGGTAAAGCAAGAAAATAAGTAATTCACCTTTCCTGGTGTCTTGCCAATGGGTTTCAGCCCCAGGCAAGTTCGCTATAGATTCACTGTGACCAAAGAAATATACAGCCAAGGGTTCTTGGGGTGAAAGGGTTATACCCAACTTTATTTCCAGGTGGCAGGTCAGTCACTAAAATCCTGTTCACTCAGAGCCAGTCTGTATGCAGCAAGCCAGTCTCTGCCTCTGGGCCCCTTTGTCTGCAGAGCCATCCTCTGGGCCTCTCTGCACTGCCACCACTCCATCCTCAGCTCTGCTCTCCTGCAGCCTTGAAGCCCTGCCACCCTGTTGTGTGCTGAGCAGTGGGTGGAGCTCTTTATATAACACCATAATGGCTTATTGCCTAAAGGTGTGGAAGAGGTAGCATAGCAACAGGCCAGTTACATCATCAGGTGGTTTAAGTTCAGTGAGGATCCTGGCCATAGGAACCCCACTTTCCCCACACCTGGTCAGCTTCATTACCAGATTTTAATGAGTTTAAAGACGTGTATTAACATTAGAGGAGGAGGGGGAAGAGGAAGAAGAAGAAGAAAGAAGGAGAAATGTAATCTCTTCTATGGTATTAGTCATAATAAAGGCCAAATTGGATTTCACTTGTTCCAGTCCTCCACATTGCACACAGCAGCTGGGGTTGTTCTTTTAAAATTTATGGTAATGAAATTCCACCCTCAAATTAGCTGATCTTGCTCTGCATGCCTTGAATTCTCTTATGTATGTAAAGGAGTGAGTCCTGTTAAACACAGAACTCCATCATGGAGGTAAAAATTGTACTCTCATACTCCCATTTATTTTGAAAGCCTTAATTGTGCTGGGTTGGACCATACCAGATTATAAAAAATGTCTTCATTTAACTGGCTTTCTTCACTTATTTATTTTTTTAGAGAGGCATTATACCCAAATATGTGGAGATTAAACAACATACTTCTAAATCACACATGGATCAAAGAAGAAATCTCAAGTGAAATTTAAAAATACTTTGGACTAAATGAAAGTGGAAACAAAGCTTATCAAAATTTGTGGGATATGGCAAAAAGCAGGGCTTCTTTTCTAATAGATGCATATATTAGAAAAAACAGATATAAAATCAATAATCTAAGTTTCTACTTTAGGATATTAGAAAAAGAAGAGTAAGTTAAATCTAAAGTAAGCAAAATAAAAGAAATAATAAGAATTAGAGCAGAAATCAATGAAAATGGAAACAAGAAATCAATAGACAAATCAATGAAACCAAAAGTTGGTTCTTTGAAATGATAAAATAGACAAACTTCTAGCCAGGCTAAGAAAAAAAAATTATTGATGTCAGATACGAAAGAAGTAACATCACTACAGATAGTATGGACATTAAAAATGTAGTAAAGAATACTATAAACAACTTCATGTCCACAAATTTGATAACCTAGATGAAATGGACCAATTCTTTGAAAGGCACAATTTACCAAAACTCACACAAGAAGAAATAAACAATCTGAATATGCCTATTAAAGAAATTCAATCAATAATTAATAATCTTTCAAATCAGAAAGCATCAAGCCCAGAATGCATTCACTGGTAAATTTCACCAAAAATTTAAGGAAGTATTTGTACCAGTTCTCCACAGCCTTTTTCAGAAAATAGAAGCAAAGAGATGCTTCCTAACTTATTCTATGAGGCCAGCCTTGCACTAATACCAAAACCAAAAAAAGGCACTTCAATAAAAGAAAACTATAGGCCAATGTATCTCATGAACATAGATGCAAAAATCCTCAGCAAAATATTAGCAAATCAAACACAACAATGTTTAAAAAGAATTATAAACCATGACCAGGTGGGATTTATGACAGATATGCAAGGCTGGTTCAGTATTCAAAAGCAATTAATGTAATCCATTACATTAACAGGCTAAAAAAGAAAAATAAAATGTTCATATCAGTAGATGCAAAAAAAGCATGTCACAAAACTCAACACCCATTCATGATAAAAAGTCTCAGAAAACTATAAATAGAGGGTAAGTTCCCCAAAGTGATAAATATCTACGAAACTTACAGCTAACATCATTCATAATGGTGAGAAACTAGAAGCTTTCCCACAAATATCAGGTACAAGACAAGAATGTCCCCTCTCACTACTCCTTTCAACACCATAATGGAAGTTCTAGTTATTGCAATAAGACAAGAAAGGGAAATAAATGGCATACAGATGAGAAGGGAAAATAAAACCATCTTTGTTCACAAGTGACATGATTGTCTATGTAGAAAATCCTGAAAAGTCAGCAAAAATCTCCTGGAACTAATAAGTGATATAGCAAGGATGGACAGTTAATACACAAAAGCCAGTCATTTTCTTGTCTGCCAACAATGAACAAGTGAAATTGAAAATTAAAAATGCAATACCATTAGCATCTTAAAAAATGAAATATTTAGGTATAAATCTAACAAAATATGTACAAGATCTATATGAGGAAGACTCTAAAATGAACAAAATCAAAGAACTAAAGAAATGGATATTGTAAATAAATAATTAATAAATATTCCATATTAATATATAGGAAGACTCAATATTGTGAAAATGTCAGTTCTTTCCAATTTGATCCATATATTTTATACAACCGCAATAAAAATCCCAACAACTTACCTCATGGCTGTAAACAAAGTGATTCTAAAGTTTATATGGAGAGGTGAAAGACCCAGAAGAGACAACACAGTACTAAAGAACAAAGTTGGAGGATTAACACTACCTAACTTTTAAAGTTACTGTAAAACTACATTAATTAAGACAGCATGGTGTTGGTGAAATAATATTCAAATAGATCACTGGAACAGAATAGAGAGCCTAGAAATGGGTCCATATAAATATAGTCAACAAAGGAGCAAAGATAGTACAATGGAGCAAAGGCAGTCTTTCAACAAATGGTGTTGGAACCACCAGACATCCACAAGCAAAAAAAATTAATCTAGACACAGACTTTACACCATTCACAAAAGTTAAGTCAAATGATCACATACCTAAATGTAAAATGCAAAACTATAAAACTAGCAGAGGATAACACAGGAGAAAACCTAGATGACCTTGGTAATGTAATGACTTTTTAGATAAAATACCAAAGCCATGATCCATGAAATAGTTGAAATAAACTGGACTTCATTAAAATTAAAACTTTCTGAGTAATGTCACCAAAAATGGTGATATAGATTGTTCCTGACATCACTCATCAACACAAGAATGACTAACAACTATCCAAGAACAAGACACCACTGAGATAATTCTAGAACATGGTGTGAGGCTGAAGAACCCCCCTGTACCACAAAGACCAAGATATTAGAAAGCTAAGAAAAGTGGCTATGTATTGACTGCATTGCACCTCTCCCAAGCCAGTACATCACCATGCAGAGATGTCTATTTTCTCTGTTTCCTCCAGCGGGAAAAGAGAACCTAGCGAGATAACCAGCCCACCCAGGACTGTGGGTCACTATGCAGGAGCCCCTACTCTGATCTTTCACCATGGTGGTTGCAAGGGAATCTGTATGACTCAACCATTCAGAATCTAACTGTGACAGAGAGAGGGAGGAGCTTGCAACAAACAGCACATGGGTCTTGGCAGAGCAAGTTCATACCTGCAGTACCCAAATAGTAATCCCTACAAGTGGCTTTGCTCGTCTGCAGAACCACTTTAGCCTTAAGACAATACCATGTAGACTGACAGTGAAGTGATGGAAAAGACATTTCAAACAAATGGTAACAAAAATAATCAGGTATAGCTATACTTATATCAGACAAAATAGACTTTAAACTAAATATGGTAAAAAGGTCATTATTTAATGACAGACTATTATCAAGAACATATAACAACTGCAAATATTTGTGCCCCCAACATTGGAGCACCTAAATATATAAAGCAAAAACTAACAGAGTTGAAGGACAAATAAGCAGTAATGTAATAAATAGTTAGGGTCTTTAATATCTCACTCTCAACAATGGATAGATTATCCAGACAAAGAATCAATAAGGAAACAGTGAACTTGAACAACACTATAGACCAAATGGACCTAACAGACATATACAGAATATTCTCTGTAAGAACATTCTTCTCAAGTGCACATGAAACATTTTCTAGGATAGACCATATGTTAGGCCACAAAACAAGTCTTAGAAAATTCAAGAAGATGGAAATCATACCAAGTATCTTCTCTTAATGAATTAATTCAGTAAAATGTTGTAAAATACAAGATAAACATACAAAAGAGCATGACACTAGAAATCAATAATGAGGGAAAGTGGAAAATTCATGAGCACATGGAAATTAAACAAAATTCTTCTGAATAACCAGTGGATCAAAGGGGAAATAAAAAAGTTTCCTGAGACAAATGAAAGTAGAAACACAACATGCCAGAACATGTGGGATGGAGAAAACTAGTTCTAAGAGGGAAGTTCCTAGCAATAAATGTTTACATTAAGAAGCAAGAAAAAATCCAACTGAACAACCTAACTCTATGTCTCAAAGAGCCAGGAAAAGAAAAGCAAACTGAGCCCAAAGGTAGCAGAAGAAAGGAACTAATAAAGATTAGAGCAGAAATAAATGAAATAGAACACCAAAAGACAACAGAAAACATTAATCAAACTAAAAGTTGGTTCTTTGAAGAGACAAACAAAATTGACAAACCCTCAGCTAGACCAACCAAGGGAAAAAGAAAAAGGACCCAAATCAACAAAATTATAAATGATAAAGGAAACATTATAACCAATATCACAGAAATTTAAAGGATCATGAAGCTTCTATGAACAACTATATGCTAACAACCTGGAAGAAATAGAATAATTCTTATAAACATACAACTTACTAAGAATCAGGAAGAAGTAGAAAATCTGAATAGACCAATTACTAGTAAGGAGATTGAATGAATAATCAAGTGTCTGCCAACAAAGAAAAGGCAATTACCAGATGGCTTCCCTGGTAAATTTTACCAAACATTTAAGGAAAAATTAACACCAATCCTTCTCAAACTCTTCCAAAAAATAAAAGAGAGAACACTCATTATATGAGGCCATCATTATCATGACACCAAAACCAGAAAAGGACACTACTAGAAAAGAAAACTACAGGCCACTCTCCCTGATGAATATAGATGTAAAAATTCTCAATATACTAGCAAATTGAATTCTGCACCACATTAAAAGGATCATACACCATGATTATGTGGGCTTTATCTCTCAGATACAAGAGTGATTCAACATATGCAAATCAATCAATGTGATTTATCACATTAATAGAATGAAGAAAAGAATCACGATCATCTTGACAGATGCAGAAAAAGCACCTGACAACATTTAACATTCATTTGTGATAAAAACTCTTAACAAATTAGGCATAAAGAAACATATCTGAACATAATAAGGGCTATATATGACAAGCCCACAAATAACATCATCCTCAATCAAGAAAAGTTGAAAACATTCCTCTAAGATAGGAAATAAGACAAAGGTGCCCACTCTCACCACTCTGATTCAACCTAATACTAGAACTTCTAGCTGGAGTAATCAGGAAAGAAAAATAAATAAAAGGTATTAGAATTGTAAAGGAAGAAATAAAATTGCTTTTATTTGCAGATGACATGATTTTATATATAGGAAATGCTAAAAACTCCACCAAAAAACTGTTAGATTTAATCAATTAATTCAGTAAAATGTTGTAAAATACAAGATTAACATACAAAAATCAGTAGCATTTCTGTTCATTAACAAAGAATTTTCTAAAAAAAAAGAAATTGATGCATTTATAATAGCATCAAGAATGATAAAATACTTAGGAGTAAATTTAACTAAGGAGGTGGGAGATCTCTACTCTGAAAACTACAAGACGCTGGTGAAAGAAATTGAAGAAGACACAAATAAATGAAAATCTACCTCATATTCATGGACTGGAAAATTTAATACTTTTAAAATATGAATACAACCAAAAGCCATCTACAGATTCAATATATTCCCTATCAAAATTCCAATGGCATTTTTTACAGAAGTAGAAAAAATAATCCTAAGATTTATATGGAACCAGAAAGCCCCTGAATAGAAAAAGAAATCCCAAGAAAGAACAAAGCAAGATCATCACACTTCCTGATTTCAAGCTACGCTGTAAATCTGTAGTCATCAAACAGTATGGTACTGGCATAAAAACAGACAAGTAGACCAATGGAACAGAATCAAGAGCCCAGAAATAAACTCAAGCACTTATGGTTACCTTATGTTTCACAAAGGAGCCAAGAATACTCCATGGAGAAAAGACAGTTTTTTCAATAAATGGTGTTGGGGTAATTGGATATTTACACGTAAAAGAATGAAACTGGATCCATATCATACACCACTCACAAAAACTAACTCAAAATTGATTAACGACTTAAATGTAAAGCCTGAAACCATGGAAATCCTAGAAGAAAACATAGGAATAAAGCTTCTTGACATGAGCCTTGGTAATTATTTTTTTGTATATGACACCTAAAGCACATGCAACAAAGTAAAAAATAAGCTAAAAATCTTCTGTCTTCTACACAGCAAAATAAATCATCAGCAAAGTGAAAAAACAGCCTACAAAATAGGAAAAAATACTTGCAAACCATATATCTGATAAGGGGCTAATATCCAAAATACATAAAAACTTACACAAACCAAGAGCAAAAAGCCCCACAAACAACCCAATTAAAAAAATGGGCAAAGTACCTGAATAGACATTTCTCCAAAGAAGATAAATGAAAGGCAAACAGGCACATGAAAAGATGTTCAACATCAGGAGTCATTATAGAAATGCAAATTAAAACTGCAATGAAATATCACCTCACACCTGCTAGAATGGCCATCATCAAAAAGACAAGAGATAACAAATGTTGGATGGATATGGAGAAAAGGGAACCCTTGTACAATGCTTGTGGGATTACAAATTGGTACAAATATGGAAAACTGTATGGAGGATCCTCAAAAATTAAAAACAGAACTACCATATGATCCAGCAATTCCACTTCTGAGAAAATATCCAAAGGAAATGAAAACACAACTCAAAAAAATATTTGCAACCCCATGTTCATAGCAGCATTATTTACAATAGCGAAGACATGGAAATGAGTGACAATATGGGCAGACCTTTAAGGCATTATGCTCAGAGAAATAAGACAAAGAAAGATAAATATCATATTATCTTAGTTATATGTGGAATTAAAAGACAACAACAACAACCCAAACTCATAGAAAAAGAGATCAGACTTATGGTTACCAGAAGCAGAGGGAGAGGGTAAGGGGAGGAGGAATTGAAGGAAAGTGGCCAAAAGATAAAGACTTTCAGTTGTAAGATAAATAAGTACGAGGGATGTAATTTATGACATGATGATTATAGTTAACAGTGCTGCATGATATACAGGAAAGTTTTCAGAAAGTAAATCTTAAGAGTTCTCATCACAAGGAGAAATTTTTCTCCTTTTTTCTTTCTTTTCTTTTTATTGTATCTATAGGAGAAGATGAATGTCAGCTGAATCTATTTGGAAATCATTTCACAATATATGTAAATCAAACCATCATGCTATACACCTTAAACTTACAGTGATGTATGTCAATTATTCCTCAATAAAACTGGGAAAAAAGAAGATGTTTAAAACAAGCTACTTGCAAGTTACATTCAGAATGGTGTTATGTCAATGAATGGAAGAGATACCCATTCTGTAATGCACATAGAGAAGTGTTAAAATACTTGTAATGGAGATGTTTCTAATAAGCTTCTTGGAAGCAACCTTCAGAATAGTGTTACTTCAGAGAACAGAATTCATAGCCATTCTGTAATGCATTGTAGTGAAATATAGAAAAAACCTTTATTGAAGATATTTAAATGAATGTACTTTTAAGCTATGTTCAGCACAGTGCTCTTTTACTGAATGGAAGTGATCCCACTTAGTAATGCATGCAGAGAAAAATTTAAAGAACATTGGAATAAAGATGTTTTGGGGATTAAAGATGGTGGCATGAGAGGTGAGACAGAGACCTCCTCCTAAAACCACATATAATATGAAAATATAATTAATACAACTAATTCTGAAAGAGCAACATGAAAGAAGGCTGCACCAGACTGTGTAGACCTGGAGGAAAGAACAGACCTCATGGAACAAGGTAATGTACCAGAGCTGTTACCTGGCGGGACCCAAGCCCTTCCCCCATCCCACCTCACTGGCAGGAGGAAGAGAAACAGGGCAGGGAGGGAGTGGAGGCCTGGGACTGCTGAACACCTAGCTCTGGAAATCTGCTCTGGGAACACAAACCTACATTGCATGGTGCTCTGGTGATTAGTGGGGTTGGAAAGCTAAGACAGGAGGAATACCTGGAGAGCCTGATATTCCAGCTGCTTGTGGAAAATGGATTCATATCCAACTGATCTGGGCAGGCAGTCTGAAAGAATTCCGAAAAGCAAGAGGGCTGCTGAGGGGGCGGGGATTGCACAGAGCTTACTGCTCAGGAGAAAGGACAGGTAGACAAAATTGTCCAGGTGCACTCTGCCCAGCATGATGGGAACTTAAAGACCTTCAAGTGCTCCATCCCCCTGGCTGGCTAGGCAGCTCCAAGGCCCCCCAATGTGATAACGCAGCTTGCTGTGCCTTTCTCCCAGCTAGCCCGCACCTGGCTCACAAACCGGCAGCCCCTGCCCTGGCATCAGGTCAGCCAGAGGGAAGCCCTGCCTATGGCAGCCACAGACACAAAGCATAGAGGCTTACAACTATGTGCTCAGCCCACTGGTTCTGGCAGTGGAGACAGGCATAGCAGCTGGGAATCAGGAAATAGCTTTTTCTTACCCACAGGCACCAGCACCACTCCCCTACAATCCCTGACATCACTCCAGGGGCTAAGCAGCTCCAGAGATTAGAGCTTCATGGCACTAGAGGGCACCACATACAAATATGAAACATCAAAGGAACCAGGTCCAAAGCAAAATCTCAACACCAGAAAAAAGTTTGAGTGAGACTGAGCTAATAAGCCTTCCTGAAAGAGATTTCAAAATAAAAATCATAAACATGCTCCTAGAGGTACAGAAAAATAATCAAGAACTCAGGAACGAATTTAGGATGAAGATGCAATCATTGAGGAACACAGTGGAGGGTATTAAAAGCAGATTAGATATGGTGGAGGAGTAAAGCAGAGTGGCGCAGCAGAAGCATGCTGGGCCCATAACCCAGAGGTCAATGGATCACAGATACGGTAGAGGAGATGATAAATGAAATAGAAATTAGGGAAGAGGAATACAAAGAAACTGAGGCACAGAGTGAAAAAAGGATCTCTAGGAATGAAAGAATATTGAGAGAACTGTGACCAATCCAAATGGAACAATATTCATGTTATAGCTATACAAGAAGAAGAAGAGAGAGGAAAAGGGATAGAAAGTATCTTTGAGGAAGTAATTTCTGAAAACTTCACCAATCTGGGGAAGGAGAGCCACCGAGGTCCATAGATCTCCCAACACAAGGGACCCAAGGAGGACAACACCAGAGATATAATAATTAAAATGGCAAAGATCAAGGATAAGGACAGACTATTAAAAGCAGCCAGAGAGAAAAAAAAGATCACATACAAAGGAAAACCCATCAGGCTATCATCAGACTTCTCAGCAGAAACCTTACAGACCAGAAGGGAGTGGCATGATATATTTAATACAATGAAGCAGAAGGGCCTCAAACCAAGAATACTCTATTCGGCATGATTATCACTTAAATTTGAAGAAGGGATTAAACAATTTCCAGATAAGCAAAAGCTGAGAGAATTTACCTCCCAAAGCCACCACTACAGTGTATTTTGTAGGGACTGCTATAGATGGAAGTGGTCCTAAGGTTAAATAGCTGTCACCAGAGGTAATAAAAAGAGATAGACAAAGAGTACAGAATTTGATATCTAATATATAAAGAATGGAGGAGGAAGAAAAGGAGGGAAAAAAAAAACCTTTATATTGTGTTTGTAATAGCATATTAAGTGAGTTAAGTTAGACTCGTAGGTAGTAAGGAAGTTATCCCTGAGCCTTTGGTAACCACAAATCTAAAGCCTATAATGGCAATAAATACACACCTATCAATCAACCTATATGTAAACGGTCTGACTGCACCAATCAAAAAACAGAATCACTGAATGGATAAAAAAATCAAGACCAAACTATATGCTCCTTACAGGAGACTCACTTCAAAATCAAAGACATACACAGACTAAAAGTGAAGGGATGGAAAAAGATACTTCATGCAAATAATAGGGAGAAAAAAGAAGGTGTTTCAGTACTTGTATCAGACAAAATAGACTTCTAAGCAAAGAAAGTCACAAGAGACAAAGAAGGACATTACATAATGATAAAGGGCTCAATCCAACAAGAGGATATAACCATTATAAATATCT